>CAXKVX010001633.1:0-23103 GCA_964058865.1 Eleocharis quinqueflora | reverse complement strand
GAGCATTAGGGGTTTGGTGCTCCATGGAGCACCCTAGCCTATATATATCTCTCTCTCTATATATATATATAGGATAGTTACCGTGCTATTCAAAGTAAAAATAGTATTTTGCTTCGACATACAAAATCACACACTGATAACTTAAATGGATGATCTAAATTGCTCAACACACTCTAGACATCAAAATCTCCTAGAAAACAAGATTTGAGCACTTTTGGAGCTTTGTACCTATGCTTTTAGATTTATTGAAAAATAACACTAAATAGTGTTACTTTTTTAATATTAATTGTGTCAATTTAAAAAAAAAATCTAAAACTCTAGTTACAAAGCTAAAAAGCTCAAATTTTGCTCTTTAGGAGATTATGATGTCTAGATTGTGTTGAGCAACTTAGATCATCCATTTAAGTTGTCGGTGTGTGATTTTTATGCCGAAGTAAAACATTCATTTTACTTTGCATAACACGGTAATATTACTATATATATATAGAATAATTTTTCGTAGATACCACATTTGATACCGACTATCGATACCGATGTTATTATGCATATTTAGTTGAGTTACTATCAGGGATGGAGCCAGAATTTTAAATTAGGGGGTGTTTGCTGAATTATGAAAGTCCAAAATCTAAAAAAAAGTTGACAATAACAAACAATATGATAAAGTAATTTTATAACAATTTATTAATATAAATATTATACTATATGCTAAATAAAAAATAAACGATTATATATATTAATATAAATACTATACTATATGCTAAATAAAAATAAACGATTATATATTCAAGATGATACCTAATAAAAAAATGAAAGATACATATAAATTAAAGATGAATGATTACACTAACGAATACAATCTCTTCCATTGAATATTTGTTGTCTGCTTCACAATTTGGGTACAACTAAATAACTAATTATTGTATTAGATGATTCCTTTTCTGCAACCCTCACTCATATCCTACAAAATATAATAACTGATTTGTATTAGATGATTAATTTGAGACCCTCATCACAAGTTAGAAGATTAATAGAAGCTGAATATTTGCTTGAGATTTATCAGGCTTTATAAAAATTGAAGTTTGACAAACGACTATTTTAATTAGTATGTTTCCACTAAGACATTAACAATAAAAACCCAATTCTTCCATTATATCTGCACGCGAGTTCTAAATAAATTATTTTATTCATCAAAATAAGATGAAAAAGAATATATGGTTTCTTTTAATCGTATCCAAGCGTCAAATGCATATCCATTTAAAATTGATACTGCTAAATGCTAATTACCATAATAAATTACTCGTTGTTAGCTTTTTTCTTAGTTTAGCACCAATTAGACAGCCAGTTTCAACTCGTTTTACACTTTTAGTTATTAGGCAGAAGCCCAGATCGACGAGGAGCAGGCCCATAATAATATGCTGAATTTACTAAGCTTTTATTGAGGGATGCCAACTCTTTAAATTACTATTAAAAATATAACAAATCCCATTAAAATTTCATGTTCAAGCAGCTTACGGGAAATATTGGGGGGTGTCACCCCCTTAAATCTGTCCCTGGTTACTATGCACATTATTTGATTTATAAAAAGGGAAAATTTTAGCTGGGCCACTCAAAATCAGAGAAATCTCAAAAATATAATTTAAAATCGATTTCTCTCGTATTTGCCATCCAAAAACTTTGTCAACTCTCATATTTGTCACATTTTATATTTTATTAGCTTCTGATATATTAAAAAAGTAAATTTTATTTTAAAGACATAAATAACCCTTGAGCTGTTACTACAACAGGCTCGATCAGCCGATCCGTTTACGAGTCGAGTCGATCGAACTCGATCCTCAGTCACCTTCTCTCGCACAGGAACATAGAAGCCGACAAACTCTAGCTGCAACCGTCTCTCCCTCCATCGCCGGAGCCAGACAAATCCTAACTCTAATCTCGATGCCGTTGTTTTCTCCTCGGGTTGTCCTTTTCTGCAGCTGAGTCATCAATTGCACGCACAAATTGTAAGTAGACGTTATCGTGCTCAACTACTTACATACAATCATTATCATAAGTACTACTAATCATCTTTCAATTTTCGATAGCGGAATTAAAATTACTATAAGACATTAAAGATCTTGAAAATCAAAATCTCCACACGTAAATCAATCAAGAGATTTTGTACCTCTTGCCATGCCTAGCGATAGAAGAATACTTGAGTTGTTCTCCGCAAACCGTCAGAAGAACCGCAAAGTGATTTCTCTCCTCTTTCTCTGTCTAAGTAATGACAACTTATTCTTTATGAAAAATGGATGAAGAGAGGATCAACCTTACATTAGAATCACATATTTATAATTGCCTGTCATTAAAGCAATACTTACAGAGGAGATATATTTAAAACATACAAGAGACAACAGTACGGATGTGCACTTGCGCCATCTGATTTTAGATGCATGCACCGTTTAAATTAATTCTTATGTATCTATCAGATACACAGACAAAATGATGCATCGAATAAAAGGTGCCATTGTAGATGCATTGAATCAGATATATATGCGCATGTTAAACACATTGAGTCATAAAGGTAAATGTTAATTGCATATATATCCTCAAATGCATGCATCTTTCTATTACGCACCTTTGCTCTTTAAACTCATTAAATTGGCAGCTCATTAGTTTTAATTGGGCCACATAAATTATTTTCTTACATTCTCCCACTTGGTCCATTATAAAACTTTATGACACTACAATGTTCGTAAGGTGCACAATAATATTGTATGTCTTTATGTTCCATAAGTTCTAATATCATAGTATTTATACTTAAGCAAAATAAATACGAGTCATGGCGGTTGTTAATATTATTTGTTATTAACTTCCTTCCATGTACTACAATATATATTCTAACTTAATATAAACCATAATGGTATACTTTAGGATCCACATTAATTGGCTAATTTACATAGACTAATTCCTATTATTATAAAACAATAATATATATATATGAACTAAAATGAATAGGAATTTATTTGAAACAATCAATCAATAATAATATCATAAATAATCATTCATTTATAATATAAGTTTAATTACAACAATCATTTATCACAGCAAACTATCCCCATTCTTTCAACATGTTCGTGAAATATCTTGGGTGATAATCCTTTCGTCAAAGGATCAGCTATCATCATCTCTGTGCTTATATGTTGTATTGTTATTGTTTGTTTCTGTACTTCTTCTTTGACTGCAAAATACTTAATCTCCATGTGCTTGGCTCCTTTGGAGTACTTGTCATTTTTGCTGAAGAAGACTGCTGCAGAATTATCGCAATAAATTTTCAGCGGCTTAGCAATACTGTCAACAATTCCAAGTTCTGAAATAAACTTCCGCAGCCATAATCCTTGTACCATGGCTTCAAAACATGCCACGAACTCGGCTTCCATAGTGGATGCAGCGATTACCGTCTGCTTCGCACTTTTACATGAGATTGCTCCGTTGGCTAGAAGGTACACATATCCACAAGTGGATTTCCGTGTATCACAACACCCAGCATAGTCTGAATCTGAATAACCAACTGCTTCTAAATAGTTTGATCTTCTATACATCAGCATGTGGTCTTTAGTACCTTGAAGATATCTTAAAACTTTCTTTGCTGCCTTCCAATGTTCTATTCCAAGATTGCTTTAATAACGTCCAAGCATTCCTACAACAAAACTGATATCTGGTCTTGTACAAGTTTGTGCATACATCAAACTACCCACAATGGAAGCATAAGGAATTTTATTCATTTCTTCCTTTTCCAATTCATTTTTAGGACATTGATATAAACCAAATTTATCCCCTTTTTGAATTGGTACTTTACCAGCCGAACATTTCTCCATCTTAAATCTCTCGAGAATCTTATTAATATATGCTTTCTGAGACAAACCTAACAAACATTGTCATCGATCACGAAATATTTCTATTCCTATCACATAGTTTGCCTCGCCCATATCTTTCATTTCGAAATTCTTCGAGAGAAAATTCTTGGTGCTTTTCATCATACCAAGATCGTTGGTCGCAAGTAAAATATCGTCAACATATAGAACTAGAAACATTATCTTACTCCCACTGACCTTCAAGTATATACAACGATCAACAATGTTTTCCTTAAAACCAAAAGAAGTAATTACATCATTGAACTTGAGATGCCATTGTCGTGATGCTTGTTTCAACCCATATATCGACCTTTTCAATTTGCAATCCATATCCTTTCCCCCAATTGAAAAGCCCTCGGGCTGATCCATGTAGACTTCCTCTTCGAGTTCTCCATTGAGAAAAGCGGTTTTGACATTCATTTGGTGTAACTCAAGATCATAATGAGCTACTAAAGCTAATATGATACGTAAAGAATCTTTCTTAGAGACGGGCGAAAATGTCTCTTTATAATTAATGTCGTCTTTCTGAGTGAAACCTTTGGCAACCAGTCTAGCTTTATATCATTCAATTTTGCCTTTTGAGTCACGTTTGATCTTAAAGATCCATTTACATCCAACTCGCTTGGAATCATGAGGCAATTTAACGAGATCCCAGACTTGATTTTGTTCCATTGATTTTAACTCGTCTTTCATGGCCTTAATCCATTTATCAGATTCTTCACATTCAATAGCTTTCTTGTATGAAACCGGATCATCTATTGCCGAATCAATTTCAGATTCTTGTAGATAAACCAAATAATCATTAGATATAGCCGATTTTCGTTCACGGCTAGACCTTCTTAATGATGTCTCATTTGGTTTAACTATATCATCAGCAATGATGTCATCAATCGGAATGTCATCAGTAATAATTGGTTGTTCTGAAATATTTGAAATAATTACTTTCGGAACAACAGACAAAGGAACAACAACTAGCTCAGTAATTTCCTGAAGATCAGTATTGCACTGATCATAATTTCTTGTACTGACTTCAGCATTATCGATAAAACGTGCATTTCCAGATTCAACAATTCTCGTACTATGATTTGGACAGTAAAATCTGAAACCTTTGGATTTCTCTAGATATCCTATAAAGAATCCGCTAACTGTTCTGAAATCCAATTTCTTTTCGTGTGGGTTATACAAACGTATCTCCGCAGGGCAACCCCATACATGTATATGACGTAAACTAGGTTTCCTTCCCGTCCACAGTTCGAAAGGAGTTCTTTCTACTGCCTTACTTGGAACCCGATTTAGTAAATACATGGCGGTCTTAAGTGCATACATCCACAAAGATTTAGGTACAGTTGAGTTACTGAGCATACTCCTAACCATGTCCATAAGTGTTCTGTTACGACGTTCAGCAACACCATTTTGTTGTGGTGTGTCAGGCATAGTGTATTGCGCACATATACCACGCTATTCTAGGAATTTAGCAAAGGGTCTCGGATTTTGTCCTGATTCGTCATATCTACCATAAAATTCTCCACCCCGATCAGATCGAATGATTTTCACTTGTTTTTCTAATTGTCGTTCAACCTCATTAATAAACACCTCAAGTGCATCAATAGATTGTGACTTCTCATTCAATAGATAAACAAACCTATAACGTGAAAAATCATCGATGAAGGTGATGAAATACTTTTCTTTATTGAAGGAAGGAACATCAAATGGTCCACAAATATCCGTGTGAATTATTTCTAGAAGTTGAGAGCTACGAGTGGCACCTTTCTTAGTATGCTTTGTCTGTTTACCTTTTATACAATCAATACATACACCTAAGTCAGTAAAATCCAAGTTTGGAAGAACTTCAGACTTTACTAAATGTTGCATTATTTCTTTGGATATATGACCCAATCTTTTGTGCCACAAGTATGCCGACTTTTCATCATTCATATTTCTTTTCATCCCAATAGTATTGTTTAAGGTAATCAGAGATTCCACATAAGAATTATCTAACTCTAATTTATATAATCCATCAATCAAATTGCCACAACCAATCATGCAATTATTTTTATATAAACTAAAGTATTTAGATTCATACTTAAATACATAGCCACAATAATCCAACTTAGATACAGATAGTAAGTTGCGAGAAAACAAAGGTACATATAATGTATCATACAAATTGACAACATTGTCAGATCCTAATACAAGTCGATATGTACCGTCTCCTTCCACTGGCACCTTGTCTTTATTGTCCATAATTATATATCTTTCACTTTGTCGACTTTGGCTTGTGGTTTGGATCGTAAGAAATTCCTGTAAGTTATTTGAAATATGAGTGGTAGAGCCCGAGTCAATCCACCAAGTATTATTAGGAACATCAATAAAATTTGACTCAAAAGTAACAAAAGTATGATTCATACCTTTCTTTTCGAACCAAGCCTTTCTTTTCAGACAATCCTTCCGAAAGTGACCCATCTTACGACAAAAATGGCACTTTAATTTGTTCCCTTCTTTCTTAAAACTTGTATTAAAAGACACCTGAAGGGCTTTCCCTTTCTTCTTAGTCTTAGCTTTCCCAAGTTTAGCATTAGAACCCGACCCAGCTTCTAGATTTGAAAAATGAACAGTGTTGGGTTTCATTTCCTTAAGCCTTGCCTCTTCCTGAACAAGTTTACTAGTCAATTCATTTATGTTCCATTTCTTTTCTTGAGCATTATAATTAATTTGGAACGGACTATAAACATCATTCGGCAAAGAGTTCAAAATAAATTGAACTAGAAATCCTTCATCAACTGTCATTTCCAAACTCTTAAGTTTTGCGGAGAGAGATGTCATTTCTGTGATATGTGCATGCATAGTGCAACTACCATCATACTTCATAGTGGTAAGTTTTGCCATATGTGCACCGGCAAGCGACTTATCGGCTGTTTGTGAGCGTTCCTTGATTTTTGCTAGAAACTCTTGAGTGTTATCCGTATCCGGAAGAGCAACCTTAATGTTTTCATCAATCATCATTCGCAAAAACATAAGGCATAATCTGTTAGAACGTTCCCAGTCTGCCATAAGTGCCTTATCTTCCTCGCTGCTTTTATCAGTTAGAGGATTTGACTTGTCAAGTAACAATGCCATGTCCAAATTCTGCGCACCTAAGTGAAATTGAACTTGCTCATTCCATTCAGCAAAGTTAAGACCATTAAAGACTGTCACAGATGATGCATGCGATTGCAACATAGGTACATCAACTCTTGCTTTTAAAAGAAAAGAAAAATAATAAAATTTAGAAGATCAGATGAGAAGAGACATAATGCAATAATATCGGATTTTCGAGCAATAACTTAAATAATATATCCTAATTATCCTTTGGGACTTATTAAGATATATTAAACATAATATTTTACTAGAAAATAAATACTTTAATATGATAATTTTATTGTTTCAATACATGTTGTTACCTTTGGGTATCCAACAATTGAGGAATAACGTAAATTATCAACTTAATTGTGTAAACTATGAGATTATAATTAACCTTTGGACAATTTATAAATCTCATAGTCTACAAATTAATTAATCATTAAATTTAGTATATGACAGATCATAATATCATATAATCTTAATAAATGATCAATTAATTATATATTTATTTTATGGTGGTACTTTGATTTCTTTAGGGTAAGGACACTTTGGTGTCTAGCAATACCGTCATAATTCAAAGTTATCGCAAATTTTAATCACAAACTCTTTAACATAAAAAAAATTGTGAATTTACACAGAGATGTGATTTTGATCACTTCACACAGAGATATGATTTTGATCATTTAAATCAAATTTCTTCCTTTTCCGTCATAATGAAATGACTTTGATCACTTCCGTCATAATGAAATGATGATTTAAACCATGCTCATCGCACTATAATGAAATGAAGAGAAAAAAAAATTTCTGGGTGACATAATCTCTTGCATATACTTCTGTGGTACGTCACACATATAATTTTATGAGTTTGCATATACTTCTATGGTTCGTCAAAAAAAAAAAATTCTTAATTTAAACCAAATTAGAAGTTAGCACACATTATGTGGTGCAAATTAATATCCGTATCAAAATAAAGCCAATGTTAGGACATAGGCGTAATGGATATGCTTCCCAACACATATTCTTAATTGATACATAAAAATATTTAACAGAGAAAAAGGAGAGGAAAAAAAAAATTCATAAAGCATGTAACTTAATCGGGAGAAAATGAATTTCAAAACCTTGCTCAGATACCACATGTAAGTAGACGTTATCGTGCTCAACTACTTACATACAATTATTATCATAAGTACTACTAATCATCTTTCAATTTTCGATAGCGGAATTAAAATTATTATAAGACATTAAAGATCTTGGAAATCAAAATCTCCACACGTAAATCAATCAAGAGATTTTGTACCTCTTGCCATGTCTAGCGATAGAAAAATACTTGAGTTGTTCTTCGCAAACTGTCAGAAGAACCGCAAAGTGATTTCTCTCTTATTTCTCTTTCTAAGTAATGACAATTTATTCTTTATGAAAAATGGATGAAGAGATGATCAACCTTACATTAGAATCACATATTTATAATTGCCTGTCATTAAAGCAATACTTACAGAGGAGATATATTTAAAACATACAAGAGACAGCAGTACGAATGTGCACTTGCGCCATCTGATTTTAGATGCATGCACCGTTTAAATTAATTCTTATGTATCTATCAGATACACGAACAAAATGATGCATTGAATAAAAGGTGCCATTGTAGATGCATTGAATCAGATATATATGCGCCTGTTAAACACATTGAGTCATAAAGATAAATGTTAATTGCATCTATATCCTCAAATGCATGCATCTTTCTATTACGCACCTTTGCTCTTTAAACTCATTAAATTGGCAGCCCATTAATTTTAATTGGGCCACATAAATTATTTTCTTACACAAATCTCTCATTTCTCATGGGTCAAAAGATCCCTTGTACACCATTGATGTCTCTGATTTAAACAAGGATTTGTTTGGTGTCTTCGCTCCGTGTTCTTTTCAGGTGACAACTATTGATTCAATTTGTGATAAATCTCTTTCTTTCAGTTTCTCACGACTCTTTACCCACAAATATGTTTAACTTATTAATTTGTTGCTGGTACCATTGAAATTGGTATCTTGATAAGAATTTCTGGATTGGAAAGAAATTGGTTTCTAATGTATTCTTGTCTCTTTCTTTATTTTATTTTCGAATAATAGGAAGAAGAGATGGTAAAGCTGCTTTATTTTCTGTTCTATCATGGTTTCTAATGTATTGATCTTGTCTCATTAAGTACAGAATAGTTGTTGTTGTTAGAGTTTGTTAGGAGCTGCTATTCTGCTACGATTGAAGCAGAAAGTTATGTATTGTTTTGTTTGATTTGTCTAAATTATTAATTAATCATGAATTACAATTGAAGCAGAAACATAGCTATTAATTATGAATTAATTAATTATTAATGTGATGAATTATTGGCTGTACAACTATGACTTTTTGCATTTTATTTCTCTTCGTAATCCCTTTTCCTTGAGTTAAATGTTTACGGAATCATATCTGCTGTTATTCTGGGGGATAACAGGGTTCTGTTATTCTCAGATCTGACCGTCTATTTTTTATCTAATGGTTAAAATATATAATACATCGGCCCCCTGCAGTCTATCTGAGCCGTCCGTTCATCTGCGTCGAAATCTGACGGTCGGATCAGGAGATAACAGAGTCCTGTTATCCCCAAGAATAACAGCAGATACGGACTCAAATGTTTACTGGTACCACAAAGTGGGGAATTGGGGATGTAACTGTAGCTTTCATATTGTCAAAACAATCACATTTTAATTAGTGGGGATGTCTAGAAAGTAAAAACCAGTGTGCTCCCCTAAAAGAAAACGATCCGAATCTGCTGCTTGTATTTGAGGCAAGGAGGACTCTGTTTGTCTCGATTTGACCGTCACGAATCGATCGACCACCACGAATCGCTGTGATTTGATTCAGAAGGCAGATGTTTTCGACGTTAGATGAACTTTGAACAGTTCAGATCAAAACAAACAGCAAACAAAAAGGAATTTGACAAGCAGCGGATTTGGTTCCAAAAGAAACCACGGTACTATATCAGTATATGGCAATGGCATGATTCCCTTTCAAAATTGATGATTTCTTTTTGTTCGGTTAATTTAGTGGAGCTGATACAGTGACGTATAACAACTTAATTTATGTGCAGTTGAATAACTAAAATAATTCTTCAAATTATTATTGAATATACATAACTAACAATTTAACACGCATAGTACATATTTCTGGTATTTTTCACAAAACTAGATTCATACCAAATCGGTCACCAAATTGCACCTAAAAATGTCGTTCGATCGACTTATTATATTATTTAAACTAGAAATTGCATCGTGGTGTACCGTTGCTATTTGTTTTTTTTTCTTTTGTATTAGAAAAATAAACAACGCAATTATACTAAGTTCAATTTTTTTTGTTAAATAACATCATTTCACTGAAATTAGAGTTATATTATAATAAAGGAAAAACTTACGGTGCCCCCAACTCTGCCCTAGTCAATGCTCCAATAAAGGAGGGCTTAAGTCAAAGCACGGGGCCCGCGTGGGACCCACACGTCAGTGACAGTAGGAGAAATGGGGGGGGGGGGGGGCAGAATAGAGGGCATTGTATCAGCATCCTATAATAAATTTCGTACATCTTTTTTAAGTTTTTTTTTTAAAGTATGATGATTTATATGAAATGAGAAGACGTGAACATTAAAATAAGCACAATTACCAAATGCACCGAAACTGCACATTAATATGAACTAGTTGTTATCCATAGCACAAATGAATAATACAATTCATTGGATTACTGTTTGTAGAGCAACAATTAATAAAAACTTGAAAATATTAATGATTTGTTATATTATATAAATTCAATCATTCGATCAGTATGCACAAAAATAAAATGATATAAATTATTGTTGATACAATATGTATGCTAATTAACTATATTTAAATAAATATTTTAGTATATACATACTTATCTGAATTCTAAAATAATGTAACAATTGTGTATACGAGTGATGCGCGTTTCTGAATAATACAGACTCTTGCTATAGATTTTATTTTAACTAGACGTTGCACTCGCGCTCCACGCGAAAAACTACAAAAAAAACAATGACAGAAAAAAATCAGAAAAAAAAAATTGCTACAGATAAACTGCAAAAAATTTTCGGGAAAAATAATAAAAAATGATATATTTTCTATGAAAAATAGCTGGGATTTGGGCCTGATTAATGGGCTTGGTCTAACCAGTAAATATCTCTAAACTTTTAGCCCACACTAAAGATTTGAGAAAAGTATGGACTTGGGCTTGTAGTAACGGTTTGCTATATTTTAAAAGAGAAAAGGCATCGACTCATACTCAAGCCAGAACCGTATCCTTTGCGCGCAGTTTTTTGTGATCACTCTGCACACAATTGATTTGCACCGCGGATTAAAGATCAACGTTCGACCGTCAAGCATAAAAAACTGCGCACATAGAATTTCGCTTCTACTCATGCCGTGTTGTCGTTCCGTAAAATTCCAGTTAAATGGTACTAAAAGGAAAGTTGTTACAAAACAACAAAAACATTAACACTGCTTGCAAGCTATCTTATTTGACCGAATCTTTCTATAACTTTTTTCTATTTTCCCATGTTTTTTTATGTAGAAGGCAATTCTATTTTCCTATGTTACAAAGTACAATAGCCCTGTTCATGATACAATTATTATATTACAATATGGGAGCTGATATATCGATACTTGAAGTGATACCATCATCGATACCAACAGAACCGATCCAGTTGAATTCAGTTTGCATGTTGTTGTTTTTATGATGCATGTTGTTTTTTGTATTATGCATATTGTTTTTGTTATTATGCATATAATTGAACAGACGCTTCACTGGAAACGAATGTCGCTACGCTCACCGACGCAGATCGCTACGCTCATCGATGCGGACTGGACGAATCCAGTTGCATTATTATGAAAAGTTGTTCTAGTTATTATGCATGTTGTTTTTGTTATTGTGCATGTTATTTTTTGTTATTATGCAAGTAAATAATATGCAAAATAATACAAATAACATGCATAATAACAAAAACATCATGCATAATAACGTAAACATAATAAATCATAAGTATAAAAAAAACATAATGAACTTAGCATATAAATCATAAGTATTTGACTGTTATTCATGTTTTTAGATGCACAATAACAAAAACAAAACGCATAATAACGAAAATAATATGCATCATAAGTAAAACAAATTTTCATAATAAATCATAAATAGAACAAAAAACATATTGAACTTAGCATATAAATCATAAGTATTTAACTGTTATGCATGTTATTAGATGCACAATAACGAAAACAACATGCATAATAACGAAAACAACATGCATCATACGTAAAACAACATGCATCATACGTAAAACAAATTTTCGTCGGAACTCAACTGGACGTGTCCAGTTGGTATCGCTGACGGTATCAAAGTTGGGATCCGCGAAACATTTTCCTTACAATATTTCGAACATTTAAATAGAAAACCGCAAGTATTATACAAATCAGATAAAAGTATTAAACAAGGCTGAGAAGGACTACCAAATATTACACAAGGCCCATACTATTATCCAAACGATTAACCTGTTTCAACCCATCAGTCTCACTGACAGTGGGCCCTTGTAGCTGTCTATACTCCAGTTTCCAATCCAATCTCAAGCTCAAAAACGCAACCAAAACCCAAACCCCAGCCACAGCCCAACTAAGCTCCAAATTCGCCATGGCCATGGCTTTTCTCGTAATTTCCTCACTCGCACATGCCAACTCTCCGTTCTCCACGTGGCAACCCTTTGGCATAAGCTTTGGCACCCACAGAGCGAAACCCATCACCATGAACCACCATCCTTGTAATATCACACAACCCGACCTCACTATTGCTGCTGAGAAACTGTTCGGTGAAATGCCTGAGAGAAAAGTAGCAACCAGGGTGGCTGCCACGATGAGTTGCAGTAGCCAGTGATAATGCCCTTCAAGCCCAACGTGATCAGCAGAGTGAAAATGCAACAAAAATAGCTCTTGAGCAAATACCGATGCAGCGAGCGTGGTTACAAGTCCGGAGAGCGAATTGCTTGAATTAGAGAGGTCTATAACAATGGCTAGAATAGAGTAGAGAGCAACATGGAGATACATGGTGGCGTGTTCGTAGTTAAGGGGCTCAAAGGGGTGGTTTAGTACCTGAAGAATGATTACAACGATAGAGAAGCCGAAGAGGAGGTAGAGCTCAAGGCGTTTGATGAAATGATTTCTTGTGTTGATTGGAAACCATGTGGTGGAGGCGAAATGAGAAGGGCTTTTGAGCTTGTAACACTTAACGGTACAAATTGTGTGCCATAAACCGAGAAGAGTGAAGGCGAGGCCAGGTACAAAATGACCGATGAAAGTTCCCATTGGAGCGTATGGGAATCGTGTCTATTGGAAATGGTTTGAACAAACAATGGTGGTTAAATAGGTTCATATAATGGGAATATGGTATATTCTGATATCTTCTCGCTAGTGTGCATGATATATGGGTAGTTATTTTAGATTTATTGTTGATCACTTAACTTTCGAGTTTGGGCTAATTAATTAGGTTGTAAATTTTTTATGTCAGATAAATGCTTTCTAACCTGTTAGTCAAGGAATGAGATCGTCTTACGCGCGGCACGTTTTCGGAATCGTCCAATTTCCTCCTGATTCGTGCTCCAGATCTAAACTCTCTTTGATTGTCCATCTGGCGGTCGAGACGTGGTACTGCGCGGTACCACACGGTAGAAGGACATTCAAGTTTAAAGTCACATTATTAATAGGCTGAAGTTAGCGATATCAAGTTCTTACGAAATTAAAATCGGTAAAATATTCTGGATGGTCATTAATTTTGGGAACAAATTCGTTTTTATCATATAACTTTGAATTATTCAATTTTTATCGCTCTTTCAAATTTGATAACTCTTTCATTCTTTTTCATACAGGAATTTAATGAAAAATTAACACGACGTCTACATGACAACTATATTGAAAGATGAATTATTATGACGATTTTAGAAGAAAAGAGATGTAATTTATGATAATTTTATTAACATTTTTTGAAAAATAATAAAAAATGACTAAATTTAGAGATGTATCAAAATTTTGTGATAAAAAATAATAATTTAAAATACTATAACAAAAAACGAATTTGATATAATGT
Source organism: Eleocharis quinqueflora (assembly GCA_964058865.1). Classification (NCBI taxonomy): domain Eukaryota; kingdom Viridiplantae; phylum Streptophyta; class Magnoliopsida; order Poales; family Cyperaceae; genus Eleocharis; species Eleocharis quinqueflora. The sequence continues at coordinate 8,937 of CAXKVX010001633.1, read as the reverse complement.
TTAGTGACATCGTAGAAAATTTATTCAAGTTCAAATTATGCTTCTTTGTCACTCTTTCAAATTTGATCACTCTTTCATTATTTTTCATACAGAAATTTAATGCAAAATTAACACGACATCTACATGACAACTATATTGAAAGATGAATTATTACGACAATTTTAGAAGAAAGATATGTAATTTATGACCAATTTTATTAACATTTTTTGAAAAATAATAAAAATGACTAAATTTATAAATATATCAAAATTTTGTGATAAAAATTGAATAATTTAAAATACAATGACAAAAATCAAATTTGAGACAATTTTTAGTGACCTCTCATCAACTTACCCAAGTTTAAATTGTGCTTCGCTTGCTTCCGCAGACTTGTAGATTAACTATTTCCTATATATTATAACAAGCTGTTATAAGAATATGCATCACAAATATACTTTTTTTTCTTCCAAAAATCTTTAAAAAGTTACAAAATAATTATGATACTTGCAAAGTTTTATTGTTGCAATAAGAACACTAATATAAAAGTACAACAATTTCATTGCAAGGTTAAAACTGTAATACACATATTAAAAGAATACTAACACAACACTTAGAGAAAAAAGGGTTCGAAATCCGGTGAAATATAAAATGTCATTTAAGAATTTTTAGTCAACTTTGTGATATTCAAGAGCAAAAATAGTTATCTACTAAAAAAACTCAAGAAAAAATAGTTTAAAAAAATAACATAACAGAAGCAGTGTAGAGCTTCTAAAAAAGTTAAGAAATTTTTTGTCTGTGTTACTAAAAATTGAAGAAATACTAGAAATGTTAGAAATGACATTCGAAACGACTTTCTTTCATATTTGCCATTCAGAAATGCTGCTAGTTTTTTATTAGTCAATATTTTTTTTCAAAGACAGAAATGCCTCTTCCAACAACCTCCTCTTCTTCTTCATCCCTGAGATTCATCTTCCTCTTCATCTCTGAGATTGACGCAGCCCTCTTGACAACCTCCACCAACGATTTCTCCGACGAAATTAGTGGCAGGAGTAGCGTTTCCATTCGTTTGAAACGACTCTTCCATGCTCCAACTAAGAGTTGGTGAGAAGGCTTTTAGGTTTTGCAAGTTAACAAAACTGATCAAAATGGTTGATGAAAAAAGAAAACTGCCAGTGTAATTTTTTTCTGTGAAAATTGAAGTATGTTTTATTATTGGAACTGAGAATATCTCATTCTATCTTTTACAATTGTAAATAGAACGTTTCTGTATATTTTGGTTAATTAATGCTACTACGTTTTTTAGCATTCAAGCAGCGATGATCTCAATTCACGATTTGTATGTAGCTTGTTGCACTTTCTAATTATAGAAGGAAAATTACTATTCCAATTTGGTGTAAAAGTAAAAAAGGTGGGAGAGGTGAGAGAAAGAAATAGTAATTTTCAGGTCGGAGAGGTGATTAAAGAAATAAAAAAAATAAAAGATGACAAGATGTAGACTGAGAGAGGTGGGAGGGAGAGGACGAGAGGAAGAGGAAGAGGAAGAGGAAGGCTGCTGCAAGGACATTTTTATCTTTAAAAAAATAATGATAAATAAAGAAGTTACATAAGTTTCTTAGTGGCAAATATGAAAAAAAACAATTTCGGAAGTTATTTTTAGAAGTTCTTCAATTTATAATGACACAAACAAAAAAATTTCAAAAAAGGTAATAGTGAATAGTGATACTGGGTTTTAACTAACAAAAGAAAAATATATATGTTTGATGTGTGTGTAATTGATATGGTTATGGTTTGGGACTCTGCAAAGCACTAAGTGACATGTAGTGCGTTCTTACGAGGAGAAGTTTTTATTTTGCAAGCATAATTTGGATAGATACAGAAAGAGATGCATTATCCAGACTTTATTGTTATCCAATGGGACATGACAGGATTGACATGTAATTAATATATATATATATATATATATATATATATATTTAAATTACAAGTAGAAAGCGTCTGTCATTTCACAGAAAAAAAGTAAAAAAAAATTGAAACTATTAATATATCTTCTATGTACCATTATTTTTTTCTCAAAAAATTTCAAATCTGTGACCACTAATTTACATGTGCATGTTGCCTGTTGGCAGCGATATCAATTTATCCAAAATTTGTAATTAACATTAGTTATTCTTTTGTTTTTAAGTTATAATTAAAGTGGGGGTTTCAGTATAATCTTTTAACCTAATTGTAGATAGTGAGTGGTAGAGCTGCTTTAAGCTATTTATTGACTGATGTTAGTGGAAGCTTGTTTGGTTACCATTATAAGAAAAACAATTGAAAAATAAAAGAGAGAAAAGGCAAGAAATTATTAAAGGTGTATTAGTTTTATATTTGTGGCAATAAAACCATTTGCTTAATACAAAGTGATAAATAATTAATGATGAAGAATATTCCTAATCACGATTTTCACTGTTAACTTTGAAGTTATGTTCTCAAGTTTCTTTTCATTTAATTAAACACGCAATGGTGAAGCCACACGTTCAAATAATGAGGTCAAAATCACCCCTAATTTCATCTAAGATTTTCATTGTATCATAAAATTTACATGGACATGTCCTTCTGATATTAATCAGTTCAGATGCTTTGCCACATATTAAAGAGAAGGATACATGAATGAAGTTTTCATAGAAGAATTTGGATCACTTGACTGCCTTGTTCTATTGGGTCCATCTTTTTTACGTATTATTAGAAAAACAGTAAAAGTGATTAGTGAACAAATTATATAATAACGAACACAAAAGTGATTATACTTAAAACTCTAAACTCTAAATTCTAAACCAACTCATAAGTGATTATATCCTAAATTCTAACACAAAAAACTAAATAATAAAGGCAATCAGTGAATAAATCGAGAGTGCAATTATTTCAATATTGATCAGTGAACTAATTTTGAACTAATTGCAAAGAAATCATTTCCAATTTTGAAGTAATAAGTAAAAATGGACATTGGACGTGGCATTTAAATTATTTTGAGCTAATGAACATTGAACATTGAAATGCTTTGCTAAGCAAGTTTAAGAGAAAACTTAAGTAAAAGAGAATATGAAATTACATTGAGATAAGAGAGGGAGAAATGGTGCAGACAAGTTATTGGAAAAGAAGAGATGGCGATGGAGATGAGGAGCATTCTAGAAGGAGATGAAAAAAAAATGCACTATAAATTCTATAATTAACTGAAAAGGCTTTATAAGTCTAAAATGCACTATACCAACATTATTTAGTTACTAACTTGTAACTTTATTTTCGAGAAGATCGATATTTTAATTATTTTATTATATACAACTTTTCAAAATGATTAACGCTTAACTAATGTGAATATGAGATGATTTACTTATATAGGCATGATTTTATGTGATTTTATATACTTTATATAAACATGACGTAATAAACGTTTAATGAAATGTAACGAATCAAATGCATTTACGTTGCATTTAACTGAACACAACAAAAATTATTTGTGTCATACGTTTCGTTTAACAAACGCAATAAAAATATATTCATTTAGCCTTGCGTTACGACGAAACCTAAAACGTCCAAAATACAATTTGTTGATATCCCTAACTACACTAGATAGGATAACTATACCCAAGAAAGTTGATATAAAACAGCCTCATAAGCTCATAATATGAACATATATGGGCCTAATTTTGGGAGGCTTACCTTCATTTACAAACTTTAATGGGCCCAAGTTCATTTCACATTCGTGGGAAGACATGCTGAATTTTTAGGCCCAAAGTTTATTTCAAATTTAGAAGTTTATCATAGCAGCTCGAAAGAAAAAAAAAATAAACATGAATATTCACATCGGTTAAGACACAAATTAAGGAACAATTAAAGAGAGAACAAAATACACAACATTATAATCTCAGTATTTCATCTACCAAAGGAACAATTAAAGAGATAACAAAATACACAACATTCAGGTCTTCCTAGACAAGCATATATATATGAGGAGAAATCTGTAGCCGCCAAACTTCCAACCGCTCGCAATCGCTTAATGATAGAAAATATAAATGATCGATTCGGACCGTTGAAAACACTCCATATTAATATAGACTTGAAAATCAAATTTTACATTTTTTTTGAATTTTTTTACTATCTTATCGGATGAATTGAAAATTTATTTATCTAACGATTTACAAACATCCAATTTTCAACCCTTCCGATAAAACAGTAAAAAAATTTCAAAAATATAAAATTTGGTCTCCAAGTCTACATTAGTATGGATAATATTTTCAACAGTACAAATCGACAATTTACACTTGGTACGATGGAACATTGCGAGCGGCTACGAAATGGATGACGGCTACGGATCCTCCCTCCTCTATATATATATATATATATATATATATTTATTTATTTATTAAAAAAAAAACGAATATTGGTCATTAATATCTTCCAGTACTTCTTACCAGGAAGGCGCAATTTTCCAACTTTAGGCAGTATTAGATGCAGAGACAAAATAAAAATAGAACCTATTATTCATACTCAGCAAATTTGTTGTTTTACCAGAAGAAGAAAAGGACGAATTTGAAATCTATCACACAGCCAGGCAATTTAATTCTCAAATGGAGTAAGAACTAAGAAATTAGCTAGCAATTGAACCTTGGGTTTCCAATTGGAGATAGCAATCCAAAAGCAATTATGCATCAAAGATGGAATCTGACATGACCAATTCAATTGCAATATTGCATTGATCGATTGTCAGAACTGGTATGCTTTAAATGAGGGACATAGTTAGGGGAAACATTTTAAGATCATGCCCCCTATCCCTTTCTTTTTCCAGATAAAAATTGAATTCTCAGTCATTAAAATTTAAATATTCATAAAAATTCCATCATTAGTGTTTTGAACTAGCAACCACATGTACAATTTATATGAATTATCCATTGATAGGGGCTTGAATCAAATGAAATATCTAATGCCTATTGGATTGCTTTATGGATATCATGGTAAAAGAGGATGTGACTTATGACTTGGTTGTCAAGTAGCCAGGCTAATTGTTGACAATAGCAACCAAACTCTCTATTATTATTTCATTACTTAAAAAAAATGAAAGAATGTAAAGGATGATTTTTCTAATTGTTGTAAAATTAAAGCTAGGCTACGTGCAGATACAAGGGATCACATGCATGTTCCATTGTGAAAATGATGCTATAAATCTTTGTCAAACTAAGTATTAATGTATTATTAATACGTACCGTGATCAAATACTAGGATTCTAAAGGAAATGTTGTATCAAGATGGATAAGTACAATGAATTAATTTACAATTCAGTACTATTGATACAGACATATATACAATAGGTAGGACAATCATGCCAAATAGCAATTAATTATAAGTCTGTACATATCATGATATTAACAATATCAATTAATTGGATAAAACATGACAGACCCAAGTTTAGGTGCTATGTTGAAGTTAGTGGTCACAACATATGTCTGATCATATATACTCCTGAGCCACCTATTAATGGTATATATGCTGCAGATGATATTTACTGAAGGCTTATTAATTCTTCATCTTCCAGGACTTACATGCACTGGTATATATTGTGGTTGCCACAGAAAATCAGGACTACAATGGAGCATTTTTCTGGGGTCACTTCATTCACTCTCAAACTGGTCCCTTTAATTAACTGGACACTGAGGTGACTGCATGCACTGGTTTCAGTTTTTAGAAGTACTGGTACAGCCATACAGCTTAATCTTACTTCAGTGGTCCTATGTAGTACAAATATGTGTTTTTTCCTCTTAGATCTCTGTCTGTTTATGAACATCTCTTCTTGTAAGAAAATGACATTTTTGTAATCCTTGCTGAATTAAATTATGAATCTGCATGTAAAAAACAACAACTTTCCTTGTTTTTTCTTTGGGATGAAAGTTCCTTCATGTATAGATTTTTTTCCCTTTTGGGTTTGTTATCAGGATCTCACAGGAATCAGAATACAGCTAAATTTTTCTAATACATTAATACAGACAGATATAACAATTTTACTCACTGAACCTACTTGTTACTTCAAACATCTCTGATATAGATATGCATTAACTGTACCAGAATACCATTAACTGTTTTATAATGCATACACAATGTATATATAATGCTTCCTTTTTAGCAGTCCGTTAAACAATTCTTCAGTTATTACCTCATCCTGTGAGGCTCTTAAATTTAGGTATATACTTATATGTTGTGACAGCATCTCAATAGGTAGATATAACATATTAACATTTATTACCTCATCTTTAATGTACAAATATTTGCATTTTGTTTTCTTGCTCACAATCTTACATCAGAACCATGGTTCTGAAACTCGGCCGATTCCGAGCCGAGTCGGCCGATTCAAACTCGGAATCGGCCATGTCCGGGCCGAGTTCACCCGATTCTCGCACTTGTGCGAGTTTTTGGGAAAAACTCAGATGAACAGTGCCGAATCGGCCGAGTCAGCCGAGTTTACACGATTCCTGTCGATTCAGCCGAGTTTCGATGATCAGATTCTGAGTCAGCGATCAAACATCCGATTCCGATTCCGAATTCGAGTTACAGAACCATGATCAGAACTAGAAATAAAAAAATTGTTTCCAACGTGATTATACAGATGGATAAAATAATCCTAATTACAGAAACTGCCTTCATTTTTATTTTTGAAGTGTTCTGTGCCTACTAAAATACAGAAGTTAACATTAATATAGAGGGAAATCAGGGAATATATAACAGAAAATGGACAACACAACTACACAAGCACCACAATAAAAAAAAAATCAAAGGAAGAAAAAGATATCATTTCCGGCAATCGTTGTGTTGCGTTATTCCATATATAACCTCCATACCACTTTTGACTTCCATTTTATATCACCCTGCTGCTCTAGCCAGATCAAAATAACACCAGGAAACAAAAAAAAATACCTATTTCGCAGATCTTCCGTAAAAAAATAATAAAGAACCGATTCACAAATCAACCCGTCGTATGACTTTAGCTGTTATTCATATATCCGACTTCTGAAAATATCTTCCAATTCCACTGGTATTCTCAATGAATACAGATGGACGACTTAGAAAAGCAGGGTCAGTATCATCCGATTTCTCCACCAACAGTATCAGAAAAATTTAGATAGATTTAGCATTTTTGGATCAGATGGTCTGGAAATATTGTTTTACTATCCACATAAGAATCATAGAAGTCAGAAATTGATTCATGTACTAATCTAGTCATACCAGATGAACATAAACTCTTACTATGCCTCAAAATCTCTAAGCATTTTTTGTCTAAGAAAATTTGCGAAGGAAGCAAAAAAAACATAGGAATCAATTACTATATCTTTAATAACAGTAGAAAAACTATATTTTTCCGAATATAAATGAATAAAAGTTAACCAGTTTATGGAGATGTCACCTGAACTTTCAAGCCAACTAAAAAAAATGATTGGAGTATTAATCAAACACAAATTTTGTATTTTATTTTCATAATCAATAGAAGGAAGTGAGGTCGCTTTCCCATTGGTTCTGAGAACAAAATGAAATTATAGATGTAGTTAAAGCAGTGCCATCATATTGTCCTTTTGAAAGCTACAATTTGACCAGAATGCCTCTATACATGAGGTTGAAACCAATGTTTAGTTCTGAAAGTGACTTGTAATTGATTGATGTAAACCATATTGAAAAATAAGAATATCTAGAGATGTTTTCTTCTGTATACAGATTACAGAGCAGTTAAACTATGATAATGCTAGATCTCAATTGAATAATATTTTGTCTCTTATAAGAATCATTCACTAGGTCAACAAATTAGCTGTTGCAAAGATGGTGACAGTGGTACGCAAGGAAGATTAATTTCTTTGGTTTTTTATTGCTATTAAAATCTTAATACCTCCCAAAGAAAGCCCATGAGCCGGAGAGAATATGTTCTAATTTAAGATTTGATGTGAACACACACACGCATCCATTTCAGGTACTTCAAATTTGATGTATTATTGCATCTTAACCTCCTTTCATAGATCATATCCGATAAGAGCAAACAGCATCACATATTCACATCCACCAATATGTTAAACATTCTGAAAGAAGAGAGAAGATCACTGTTTACCTTAATGTTGTACTAGACATGTGGAAATTTATGTTGTCAGTTACTGGAGCGTCTCAAAGTAAAGAAATATCTGATGGGTTCTGACTGTAACAAAAGATCATTTTTTAGTACATCAAAACAGATTCTAGCAGTTAATTTTCGAGCAATTAAAATTATTTTGCACTCTCCAAGCAAGTACCGTTTCAATTTGATCATCATATTTTAATTTTGTCATCCATAATCCTATGTATATAAAAGTTTAACATGCTTAGCTACAATGATTACTGTAGCATTTTTTATTTCTTTTTTTTTGGATTATTTAAACGAATTATTATACCTAAAAAAAATAAATTTTTATCAATTGAAACAAAAGCACTCAATTAGTTTATGATGTCAATCGAGTCCGTCGGGTTGGATTAGCTCTTATCAGTGTCTCATATTCTGCCACTGTACAATTGTACAGAAAACCTGTCCGACCCGTTCATCTGTTCGATCTGATTCATATTTTACCGAGTTGAGGTATTGAATACAGATTTTGATTTTCATAAATATGTGTTTTTGAATTGGATTAAAAGTTTGCTTTAGATAACTCGTCTAAATCTGAATCTGATAATAATAATTACTAAATTGCTCTGTTTACCCTCTCCTCACATTTACAACGTCATTTACTCCATTTTTTGGGCTATTGTAAGAATTTATGACTAATGATTATTAATTCAAAAAATGATTCTAAAGCTAGAACTTCATATGACCGAAATTTTTTTAATTAACCAAAATAAATTAATAAAATATCAAAATGGCAAAATTTGGACATAAATCACGATTTTAGCCATTCCGGCAGCACAGAGAGCCGCATAACC
>CAXKVX010001632.1:0-25523 GCA_964058865.1 Eleocharis quinqueflora | reverse complement strand
ATGGATGGTAACCATTCAAGAAAACACCAAAAATGATCTTATCCTACTACGAGAAGTGTTTTCTATCTGATTTCTTCATTTATGGGTGGTAAACTTTCAAGAAAATTCCACAAAGCATCATAGCCTACTACGAGAAGTGTTTCTGACCTGAATACTTCATTTATGGGTGGTAAACTTTCATGAAAACTTCAAACCTTTCAGAAAACCACAACGAAGAAGCATAGAATATCAATCTAAGTGCTTCATGTCTGCGTATTTTATTTATGGATGGTAAACATTTAAGAAAACACCACAAAGCATCTTATCATGCTACGATAATTGTTTCTGATATGAATGGGTGGTAAGCATTCAAGAAAACACTACAAAGCATCTTATCCAACAACGAAAATTGTTTTTGAGCCGATTATTTCATTTTTGGGTGGTAACAAATCAAGAAACACCACAAAGCATCTTATCCTACAAACAGAAGTGTTTTTCATCTTATTACTTCATCTATGGATGGTAATCATTAAAGAAAACACCACAAATGATCTTATCCTACTATGAGAATTGTTTTCTATTTGATTTCTTCGTTTTTGGGTGGTAACCTTTCAAGAAAACTCCATAAAGCATCATAGCATACAATGAGAAGTGTTTCTGATCTGAATACTTCATTTATGGGTGGTAAACTTTCAAAAGAACTCCAAACCTTTTAGAAAACCACAACGAAGAAGCGTAGAATATCAATCTAAGTGCTTCATGTCTGAGTATTTCATTTATGGGGGTAAACATTCAAGAAAACACTGCAAAGCATCTAATCATGCTACGAGAAGTGTATCTGATTTGAGTACATCATTTTATGGATAGTAACCATTCAAGAAAACACTACACAACATATTTTTCTACTACAAGAAGTGTTTCTGATCTGATTACTTCATTTGTGAGTGGTAACCTTCCACGAAACTCTAAACATTCAAGAAACCACCCCGAAGAAGCATAGAATGCCACTCTAAGTGTTTCATGTCTGATTACTTCATTTATGGATTTTAAGCATTGAAGAAAACACCAAAAAACGTAGAATACCAACCTAAATGCTTTATGTCTGAGTACTTCATTTATGGGTGGTAAACATTCAACAAAACACCAAAAAGCGTCTTATCCTGCTACGAGAAGTATTTCTGATCTTAATACTTCTATTATTATTGGTAAACATTCAAGGAAGAACCACAAAGCATCATAGTCTACTATGAGAAGTGTTTCTTCTTTGAGTATTTCATTTAAGCGTGGAAACCTTTCTTCAAACCACCATGAAGAAGTATAGAATACCACTCTAAGTGATGCATGTGAGATTACTTCATTTTTGGGAGGTAAACGTTTGAAGAAAACAACACAAATCATCTTATCATGCTACGAGAAATGTTTCTGATCCGAGTACTTCATTTATGGGTGGTAAATTTACAAGAAAATTCCAAACCTTTTAAAAAACCACAACGAAGAAGCGCATAATATCAATCAGTGCTTCGTTTCTGAGTATTTCATTTATGGGTGACAAACATTCAAGAAAACACCACAAAGCATCTTATCATGCTACGAGAAGTGTTTCTTATATAAGTACATCATTTTTTGGTGCTAAGCATTCAAGAAAACACTACAAAGCGTCTTATCCTACCACAAAAATTGTTTTTGAACCGATTATTTCATTTATGGGTGGTAATAATTCAAGAAACACCACAAAGCATCTTATCCTACAAGAAGAAGTGTTTTTCATCCCATTACTTCATCTATGGATGGTAACCATTCAAGAAAACACCATAAAAGGATCTTATTCTACTACGAGAAGTGTTTTCTATCTGATTTCTTCGTTTATGGGTGGTTACCTTTCAAGAAAACTCCACAAAGCATCATAGCCTACTACAAGAAGTGTTTCTAATCCGAGTACTTCATTTATGGGTGGTAAACTTTCAAGAAAACTCCAAACCTTTCAGAAAACCACAACGAAGAAGCGTAGAATATCAATCTAAGTGCTTCATGTCTGAGTATTTTATTTATAAGTAGTAAACATTCAAGAAAAAACACTGCAAAGCATCTTATCATGCTACGAGAAGTGTATCTGATATGAGTACATCATTTATGGGTGGTAACCATTCAAGAAAACACTACACAACATCTTATCCTAGTACAAGAAGTGTTTCTGATCTTATTACTTCATTTGTGAGTGGTAACCTTCCACGAAAGTCTAAACATTCAAGAAACCACCCCGAAGAAGCATAGAATGCCACTCTAAGTACTTCATGTCTGATTATTTCATTTATGGATTTTAAGCGTTGAAGAAAACACCAAAAATCATATAATACCAATCTAAGTGATTTTTGTCTGAGTACTTCATTTATGGGTGGTAAACATTCAACAAAACAGCAAAAAGCGTCTTATCTTGCTACGAGAAGTGTTTCTGATCTTAATACTTCATTTATTGGTGGTAAATATTCAAGAAAGAACCACAAAGCATCATAGCCTACTATGAGAAGTGTTTCTTCCTTGATACTAATTTAAGCGTGGCAACCTTTCTTAAAACCACCACGAAGAAGCATGGAATACCACTCTAAGTGTTTCATGTCTGATTACCTCATTTAAGGGTGGTAAACGTTGAAGAAAGTAACACAAATCATCTTATGATGCTACTAGAAGTGTTTCTGATCTGAGTACATCATTTATGGGTGGTAAACTTTTAAGAAAATTTCAAACCTTTCATAAAACCACAACAAAGAAGCGAAGAATATCAACCTAAGTGCTTCATTTCTGAGTATTTCATTTATGGGTCGTAAACATTCAAGAAAACACCACAAACCATCTTATCATGCTACGAGAAGTGTTTCTGATATGAGTACATCATTTATTGGTGTTTAGCATTCAAGAAAACACTACAAAGCGTCTTATCCTACCACGAAAATTGTTTTTTAAACGATTATTTCATTTATGGGTGGTAACAATTAAAGAAACACCACAAAGCATCTTATTCTACAAGGAGAAGTGTTTTTCATTAGATTACTTCATCTATGGATGATAACCATTCAAGAAAACACCATAAAGGATCTTATCCTACTACGAGAAGTGTTTTCTATCTGATTTCTTTGTTTATGGGTGGTAACCTTTCAAAAAAACTCCACAAAGTATCATAGCCTACTACGAGAAGTATTTTTTATACGATACTTCATTTATGGATGGTAAACTTTAAAGAAAACTCCAAACCTTTCAGAAAACCACCACGAAGAAGCGTATAATATCAATCTAAGTGCTTCATGTCTGAGTATTTCATTTATGGGTGGTAAACATTCAAGAAAACACTACAAAACATCTTATCATGCTACGAGAAGTGTATCTGATCTGAGTACATCATTTATGGGTGGTAACTATTCAAGAAAACACTCCACAACATCATATCCTACTACAAGAAGTGTTTCTGGTATGATTACTTCATTTGTGAGTAGTAACCTTCCACAAAACTATAAACTTTCAAGAAACCACCCCGAAGAAGCATAGAATGTCACTCTAAGTGCTTCATGTCTGATTACTTCATATATAGATTTTAAGCGTTGAAGAAAACACCAAAAAGCGTAGAATACCAATCTTCGTGCTTTATGTCTGAGTCCTTCATTTATGGGTGGTAAACATTCAAAAACACCAAAAAGCGTCTTATCCTGTTACGAGAAGTTTTTCTGATCTTAATACTTTATTTATTGGTGGTAAACATTCAAGAAAGAACCACAAAGCATCATAGCCTACTATGAGAAGTGTTTCTTCCTTGAGTACTTCATTTAAACGTGGTAACCTTTCTTAAAACCACCATGAAGAAACATAGAATACCACTCTAAGTGTTGCATGTCTGATTACCTTATTTAAGGGTGGTAAACGTTGAAGAAAACAACACAAATCATCTTATCATGCTATGAGAAGTGTTTCTGATCTGAGTACTTCATTTATGGGTGATAAACTTTCAATAGAAATTCAAACCTTTCAGAAAACCACAACGAAAAAGCGTAAAATATCAATCTAAGTTCTTCATTTTTGAGTATTTTATTTATGGATGGTAAACATTCAAGAAAACACCACAAAACATCTTATCATGCTACGAGAAGTGTTTCTGATATGAGTACATCATTTATGGTTGGTAAGCATTCAAGAAAATACTACAAAACATCTTATCCTACCACGAAAATTGTTTTTGAATCGATTATTTCATTTATGGGTGGTAACAATTCAAGAAACACCACAAAGCATCTTATCCTACAAGGGAAAGTGTTTTTCATTCGATTAGTTCATCTATGGATGGTAACCATTCAAGAAAACACCACAAAGTATCTTATCCTACTACAGGAAGTGTTTTCTATCTGATTTCTTCGTTTATGAGTGGTAACCTTTCAAGAAAACTCCACAACGCATCATAGTCTACTACGAGAAGTGTTTCTGACCCGAGAACTTTATTTATGGGTGGTAAACTGTCATGAAAACTCGAAACCTTTCAGAAAACCACAACGAAGAAGCATATAATATCAATCTAAGTGCTTCATGTCTGAGTATTTCATTTATTGGTGGTAAACAATCAAGAAAACACTGAAAAACATCTTATCATGCTACGAGATATGTATCTGATCTGAATACACCATTTATGAGTGATAACAATTCAAATAAACACTACACAACGTCTTCTCTACTTCCCTTGCTGACGTCTACACCACTTCTTTGTCATCTCCAATTTGTCTTATTTTATCAAAAAGTTCTTGAAACATAAAAGGAAGTCAAATAGAACAAATCGAAAAGAAAAAAAAGACCTTCTCAAATGCATCAATTGAAGAAATAGTCACCATTATGAAACACAAATATTTTAACAATAGAAAACAATTCGACAACATGTGCATGTCAAAGATGCATCATGCTGCCAGACAAAATAATACATCAATTTGAGGACCAAAGAAAACTTTATCCAACAAACATGATCAGCACTCTTGTTAATTTATTATTATCTTTGTATTGACTTCCCAATTTGACATAGATGTGTTTGATCTCTAAGATGCAAATGTATAAATAACGTAACACAAATGTTTTTATTATAATTTTTTAATTACTCATACTTTAGCATTAATTCATAATATAACATTTTGAAATTAATATCCAGAGTTTAGAATAAAATTAATATATGTTTTTCAGAAATTGTTTCCTCTTATCTCTCTATTAAAATTTAAGCTAAATTTATTCATCCTTGCATGCTATCTTTATTATCCATTTTATCTGCTGACAGGCCTTCCTAATTTGTTGGGTTATTTAAAGATCTACTGACAGGCCTTCCTAATTTGTTGGGTTATTTAAAGGCCTGCTATATGTTTTCAGTATGGAGGCCCAATATATAATTATTGGGCCTGATTTTATCTCTTCAATCTCTCAGCAAAAGAGATCAATGGTATTGGTAGGTAAATGTACATATCAAGCACTTTATATTAAAAAAAAGGGAAAATTATTTATTTGCCATCTCAAAGTTTAGAAATTGGTCAAATGCCATCACAAACTTAAAAATTGATAAAATGCCATTAAATTTTCAAAGAAATTAAATCACTGCCACTAACATCATTTAAGTTTAATTTAAAAATATATTTTTTTCTAAATGCCCAAAATATCCCTCCTCTCTCCTCATTTCCCCTCTTCTCTCCTCCCCTCTCTCCCTCTACCATTAAATTTCAGGAGACGAGTTTTAAGGAAAATTCAGTGACCCAGTTTACCATTCTTCCTGATTGTTCTGGCTTTCTAAATTCAGCATAACCATGAAGAGTATGTTTCTGGAAAATTCAGTGACCCAGTTTACCATTCTTCCTGATTGTTCTGGCTTTCTAAATTCAGTAACCCAGTTTAAAATTCAGTGACCCAGTGACCCAGTTTCTGGAATTTCATTACACTTTGCTCTTTTGGCAGTGGAACAAATCTGAAATCGAATATGTTTACTTCTTCTTTCATGACCATGCATTCATTATTTTGACATGGTACATTTATTCAACAAATAATGCCATAAAAGGGGCAATAAAAGGGATTGAATTTGAATGAGAGTCCAATGATATAATATATCTCAGGGATCTTGAGCTTTCAAATTCTTTGTCAGCTTTCAGAAACCTGCAGAGTTCATGGAGTATTTGTTTCCGCTCCTTAAAACTCGTCTACTGGACTTTAATGGTAGAGGGGGAGAAGAGGAGAAATGAGAAGAGAGGAGGGACATTTTGGTCATTTAGAAAAAAATATATTTTTAAATTAAACTTAAATGATGTTAGTGGCAGTGATTTAATTTCATTGAAAATTTAATGGCATTTTAGCAATTTTTAAGTTTGTGGTGGCATTTGATCAATTTCTGAATTTTGAGATGGCAAATAAATAATTTTCCCTAAAAAAAAATATACAATTACACGCGCTAGTGATGTGGGATAAATGGGATAGGCTATCGTGCTTTATAGTGCCAATGTTCTTATGGCATTAGACCCTTCCTCACAGTTGGATTTAAACTTTCTAGCCATTCATTTGGGTGCCTTCTTAATATTACGAACGTAATGGTACTATTCCCCCTCTGGGTACATTTCCTCTTTTATCGCCTATACTAAGTACACGTCTCCCAAACTTCAAGCTTTTCGGGTTCAATTTATCCCCTTCGATAATTTTTATGACCGTTCCATCCCTGTTTTCCTAGAAATTATGAATGAATTTAGAAAGCCATGAAATATACTAACCAGAAATCAAAAGGAATAACCTCACGCTCTGATACCAAAGGGAAATCGCGCGGAATCTAGATCGGCTTAAGCTCTCAGACAAATTATGTACTGGAAACTTAAGACTTAGAGAAAATTTTAAAAACTGGAAACTTGATTGTTTTATTGAACTGGAAGAAGTAAGCTTTCAGATATCTTCTGATGTGCTTGCAACTTCCCAATGAGTTACATTATATAGACTTGAGATGGAATCTCTATAATTTGCACCGGGTGCTCATTGGGCCCCATCGTCATGCAAGATAAAGAGGTATCACTAACTCTTGTTTACCACTAAGCATACAAAATGCGTCTGCACACTTGACAGCATTTGTAAAACCAAATAAAAGCAAACCACTCAACTAAAAAGATGCGTCGGCACAAGACGACATCTGTAAAAAAAATAAAGTGAAAATCCACTCAGAAAAAAGTAAAGCCACTCAGCTAAAAAGTTAGTGGTTATCCGTAGAACCCCACCAAACTGGTCCTTAATTTTAATAATGGGTATCTCTAAAATTTTCCAACAATGTGTCATGGCATTGAATAAGTGCCTTAATGCTGGCATCCACTCTTCCTAACATGTCGTTTGCCCAGTTATCCTTTGTGGCTATTGATAGGAGTCTTGCTTTCTGTAAATACTTCATAGCAATTAGTATTGCTATTTGCCTGCGTGTTGCACCGGCTTGCTCCTTGTATAAATCTGATAGTCTGCCAGTTATGGCATTATCTTCGTCTATAGTTCGCGGATAACATGTGAAGGCATTTTCAGTGCCTTGTGAATATCGTGCCAATTGTGCGTTCTGCCCATATAGTGATTCCCACGCTTCTGTTTGATCCTACGAATAGCGTGTCACTCGTGAATCCTGCTCACATAGTGATTTCCATACTTCTGCTTGAGTAAAAGCTCCCTTAACCCTTCGTGGTTCATTGTTGATGATGAATCTTAGCCCTTCCATTTATGTAAAAATTAATAATAAGAAAAACACACTTATTAGATAAATGTGATGATTTGTTTCTATGGTCCACCACTTCCGCAATAAGAATTTATGACTACTAGGCCGTTTTCCGGCCTATGAGAAGATTAATTTTCTCAATGGTACTGCTCAGTTCACGAATAACCGATTCCTGAGGTGCTTCGATTACTTCGTTAATTGCACTTTCTAGTTGTACCAGAATGTTATAGACTTGTTCATCTAGCTTAGCACTCATCATGTTAACCGTCAATCTTGACAATGAATCCGCCAAAACATTGAGCTTGCCATCAATGTGCTCAAAGTTTATTTGGACTCCCGTCCCCGTAATGAAATCTACAAAACTAATCCATCTTACTCTTGACGGTTTGTTCTGTGCAGATTTATTGTAAAAGCTAATAATAGCCGAAAGTCTGTTCGGAGGGTTATCTCCTTCTGATCAAGATAGTGAATTTTGAGTGCCTTTAGTGTTTCCATGCAAGCGTGTATTTTTGCGTCAATAGTTGACTTCATGATCGGGAATTTCCCGCTTGCATAAGCACAGACTCTTTTTGTGCTTCTAGGGTCAGTTTTACCCTTATTCCACTTACACACACCGCCCCAACCGTCCATGCAGCCATATGTCTCAATTACAATATAAGAATTGGGAGGAGGTAATTCCAAGTCTGGTAGGTTTTGTACCAAATCCTTTACATTTCTTACCAACTGGTAATCTGAAGGTTTCATGCGTTTATCACCATGAGGACTGGTCTTTGAGTATAATGGTCCCAAAAGTGTACCAAGGTTTGGAATGTAGTTTCTGGCATAGTTTAGTATGCCTAGCCATGATCGTAACCCTGCCATCTCTTTCATTTTCTCGTCTTCAAAGGTTATGATCTTCTTAATGATATGCGGTTGCAACTTGATTTTTCTGTTGCCTATTATTGCTCCAAGGAATTCAATATCCTTAACCGCAATCTTCATTTTTGTGGGCGAAAGTACAAGCCCATTTTTCTCACAAATATTAAGCATTTTTTAAATATGCTCAGCATGTTGTTCTTCATTTTCTGAGAACACCAGTATATCGTCTATATAGATGGCTATAAATTCTTTTGTGCCTCGAAAACAATTATCCATTTTGCGCTGAAAAATTGCCGGCGCATTCTTCAATCCAAAAGGCATGACCAACCATTCGTATAATCCGCCTGGAACTACAAATGCAGTCCACTGTATCGACTCTGGATCCATAGCAACTTGGTGAAAGCCGCTCTTTAGATCAAATTTGGAAAATATTTTACTATTTCCCACTTTTTTCAGGATTGTGTTGATACCTGGAAGACTGTACTGGTCTTTATGCGTGTTATCGTTGAGCGTCCTGTAGTTGAATACCATGCGCTCATTGCCTTTGACCTCCTTCTTTGTGACCGGGTCTACGGTTGTTCCCGAATTCACCATTATCGCCATAGTTCTATGTTTTCTTGAACTTGGCCTGATCACTCCAATTTTTAGCAATGCTTGTATATGCCTGTTAAATTGCTCGCGCATTGCTGGTGTTACGTGCTTCAGGAGCTTATCCTGGATAGAGATATCCGGATTTATGATTTCAAGCTTACACTTGATTTGGTTTCTTCCCCAATATTTTAAAGGATCATCACCAGTGAATCCTTGTTCCTTCAATCTTGAAAGTAGCGTGTTGAATCTTCGTTTAAAGTCAGGTGACTCTTCACCACAATTATACGCCACTGCTTCTCTTACTTCAATGTACTCAAGCTCAGAAAGTTCAAGTTCTTTTAGGTCAGCTTTAAAAGCTACTTCAGCATCTACCCTTGTAGTGATTGTGGTTACATTTTTATAAAATGTAACTATTTGTCCTTCAATTCGCAAGCCACCTTGCATGGCCCTTATGAAATTGCATCCCAGCAACATCTGGATGTTTTCCTTCTCTCCCATTGGGAATACATACGTAAATGGGATTCTAAATTTGTTTTCCTCAATACTCATCAGCCCATTTTTAAGCTTCAATTTTGCTATTTGCTGCGAGTTGACCCCGTTAATTTGTATAGGGTATGCGCTTTGCTCGAGTGCTTCTTATGGCACTATCTTCTGATTTATGCAGCAAACTATTGCTCATGTATCCAATATTGCTTGCACCTTAAAAATTTTCACACCTGGAATCTCCATTTGCAACTCGATATTGTATAGTCTGTTTAGTACCCTCCTGCCTCTTCTTGGATCGGGTACCAAAGTTTCAGCTTCTTCATCAGAGATCTTGTTTACAATCTCTGGTTCTCTGATCTTAATGCCTTTGAACTGGTGCATCATTTCATTGAAGACTTCTTCTTCGTCATCATTATCTTCAACTACAACCTTTGTCTTGCCTTTTAAATCATGATTTTCAAGGCTTTTTGCATCTTCTTGCAGTTGTAGAGTCTGCAATTGTTCTTCTAATTTCTCGTTTTTCATGAGCAGATACTGGGTATAGTCCAATAACTCTTTTATCAGCTCATCTTTCCCATCATAAGCCCTTACATTCTGGGACTTCTTATGGATCTTTCTTCCAAACACAAATCTAGAACACATAGGGCACACTGTTTCTTGGCAAATCATGCAATTAGCCCTCATGTTTCTGTTCGTGATTTCTTTACAACATACACACTTTTCTTTGTTTGGTGGTACTGTTGAGTTGTCCTTCCATTCGTGTTTGCACAACAAAAAAATTTCGGGAAGGTTTGGGTATGACCTCCAATTTAACTCTGGTGCACTGGCAGTCATCGTGTAGATTTCTTCAAATGGTAAATCCTTAAGGTTGGCCATTAACGTGTTTGTGCTCCCGACTTCTCCTTCCGAGATAGAGCATATAGCATCGCTATCGGGTTCATTTTGGTCTACCGAGATGATGTCCCATTTATCATCTAGATCCAATTTTTTCACTATCGCTACTCTTACAATGTTACCATCTTTCTTGCGACATTCTCTTGCGAAGTGACCTTCTTCTCCGCAAATAAAACATTTGCATTTTCGAACTTTATCCGCATACTTTTTCTTAAAAACACGCACATGTGATTCATGCAGTTTTTCACGATAGGTCTTGGCTTTTCTTAAGCCATACTTCTTATTATTCTGATAGTAACCAGGGATTGGAATCTGGCTACAGAAAGATAGGTCCTTTAGACTTCTCTGAACAGCTGCTCTCTTGCACTGTTCTGCCAAAAACTGATATGCAAAATTAATTCTTGGCAACACACCAACTGTGCTTCCGGGGTATTTCTAATATGCCTTCTCAATTTCTTTACCAATTAATGGTGGCATCTTCCGGAAGAATTTCTCAGAAAGTTCAGGCGAAATGTACATTCGGCCTGATTTAGCAGCAAGGTACTTGTAGTCATTCATGTAGCTAAAAAAGTCCTTCATGCTGTCACATGACAATCTTTCAATGTTATTGTAAGCTTGATCTTGTTCTACCGTTGAACCTTGGTAAGGGTCTTCCAACAAGATCATTCTTCTGATTTGCGAGATGACATTTTGAGGGTCATCTGCAATATTTACTAGCTCTTCATATTCCTGCGGATACGTCATCCTCCATTGAATCCATGTCTTTTTGACAATATCTCCAAGTAGGTTTTCAATGTAGATAACCTTACTCTAATTGTCATCCCAACTTCTCTCGTTCACAAGATTTAGAGTAATAGATTCTCATCTTGAAATTGTATCACTGTACTACCCAATATCGTCTGGTAGTATTAGCATTACTCCTTGGTTTGCATGCGCTGAGAGTAATTCAAACCTATCATTATGTTGTTTTGAAAATCCACCTTTCAAATTTCCAATTCTTGCTTTGATTTGTGGTATTTCAATATTCTATCTCCTTGTGCCTGGTGGATACATTACAGGACCCATTGTAGGCTCTGTGGGTCTTCTAGCCGATTCAGCTGTTGTCGTTGAAAGGATTGTTTCAATATTCTTCGTCAGATTACGAAGTGAGGGATACTCCATGACTGCGGCAAACACCGATTCCGAATTTTGATGAGCCGTGGCTATACCACTACCCCCACCAACTTTCGCGAATGAGTTTACCCAATCATTCTCTGTATCCTCATCTTCGTTGTAGTGATCCCAGATTGGGCCACCTTCTATCACAGAAGTAGATTCCCTTGGTAATGATGCCAGTGTCATAAGCACACTTAAATTGTCATCATCCGACTGGCTTTGTTCATCCCAATCATCACATGTCATCATGAGAGCTAATTCCTCCCCTATGATTTCTTCATCGTTCTGTCTTATTGTTACCTCTTCTGGTGGTGCAGTTGCTGAATAACCACCAAATCTTACTGCTAAGGACCCATCAGTTCTGGTCCTTATCCTTGCTGTCTGAGGATTCTGTACGGCTGGTGCTGTTGCTGGCCGTATTATCCATTGTCTACCTCTTAGTTCCTCAGTTGACCTCATCTGGCCTGGAATTGCTCGAATCCCTCTGCTTGCCAGGTGTTCTGCCACTCTTTTCACATTGTATCTGAAGTTTGTGTGGTTGGTGTTTGATAGCCTTCCTATCAACGATCTTGAGAGCAGTAAATTACTCTCTCCACTCTGCCAACCATCGTAGCCATGCGTTTGTACGACGACTTGGATGTGGTTGTTGAAATCATGAACACTTAAGGTCATGTCTGGTGCTGTATACGCCAGTTGCGTACCACCTGTCAGGTCTATCTCCATGGAACTGATTATGGCCCGATCATCAGACCATCTTGTGTCTCTTAAAACCACTAGGGCGTTTACCCCAGCGTTCCTCCTATGGAGTGCATATAATCTTATCATCACAAGACCAATATGCAGATGCTGCAACCCTTCTTGTACCAACTGGTTGTAGCTTTGTTGTGAGATAAATGGTAGCTCCACCTGAGCTCCATCTGTAACTAGTATTCTTTCATCTGAGTAGTGTTGGTATACTCGATGATTTCGTTCAGACCATCCAGCTTGGTATAAGGTCTCAGCTGGAACTTGTTGAGCCCTTCTGTACTGTGAATGGTTGAGCTCAGCATTCGGATTCAGTTGGGACTCCAGACTTCTTCTGTAACGCCTTCTTCCTGGCATTCTCCTTTGTGCTTCAAGTGCTAATCGGCTTCTTAGCCTATAGCCTCTTATCTGATCTTCGACTGTGGGGTTTTGGTTGTTGTCTTGGCCGGATATACTTGGCCTGCCCACTGTTTCTGTTCTTGTTTGACTCATTTTTGGCTCTTGACAGAGTCAAATATTTCTTTTGAATTTTTGAAAACAAAGAACTGTCCTGTTGTTTTCTTGATTTTTCTCACACTGGTCTCACCAAGGCTAAGTTTTTGCAAGCCCTTTTGTAAATCGTCTATGGATTGTGCGAGGTTCTCTGTCTCTGGAACTATGGTTTTCGCGGCCTCTAGCCTTCTGATTGCGGTTTTGCAATCTTCCAGATCTTCTTTGATTTTGACCAGCAGTTGGATTATTGTGTTGTTCTGCTTGGTCAATGTTGTTGTGGCTCCTTTCGCAAATTCGGCTGGTTTCAGGAAACCGTTTGCCGGTTCTTCAATCGTCTCGGTTGCCTTTAGGGCTTCTTGATATATTGAACTTCTAGTGGTATTACGCCAGTCGTTCATAAAAAGTTTTTAACTCAGCTGAGATTTGGCTCCGGTATCTCGTAAAAAAAAATTGTCTTGAGAATTTGCTCAACGTTTAACTTAATGAATTTCCTAAGAAATCTGGTTAAGATGGTATACTGACTTTCGATTTTCAAGCTTTCTAGGTCCACAGTTCAGGATTGGTCATGTTTTAGTATTTGTTCGAAAGTACAAATCTTAAAGCAGGGGTTACACATCAAATGGTTCAGTTTTTCCAGTGCCAAAAGTCTTTTGGCATCACAGTGCACCATAGCATTTCTCGGGATAAATCCATGTCCCAAAAATGAAAGATTTATCCCTATGTATCATTTGTGTAGAATTTTTCAATATCTTATTCTTTGCATTTTAATAATAATTAAATATGGAATAACAAAATTCGAAAAATTCTTTGTATTTTCTTAAGAAAAATCTTATTTAACTTCTTAAACATGGAACAACTGTTTTATCACAACTCCTATAAGTAATTTTATTATTTTTCTATGATTATTATACAGTTTTATATGACATTTGATTCTCGTCTTTATGTCTCTGTCAAATTTGTTCAGCAACAGAAGCATCACTTGGCGTTGCCTCCGTTATTATATTTTTATTTATGATTCCGCTGCGTGTATTGGAATTTGTCTTAATTTAATTTATTAATAGAATGTTCTCAGATAATGACATCTATAATAATTTACTGTTGTAGATCAATTCAGCTGCATTTTTTTTTCCTATATTAAAGGACTTTATCATAAGTATTAGCTTGATTTTATTCACAAGTATTAGGTTTAAATTTTACACAAAATGAAAATAAAATTTCTTATAAATTGGTTAATCCGAGACATAAGAAGCAAGCTTAGACACATGTGTAGACTTAATTTTTTATTTATTATTTTTTTAATTTGAGACCCTTTTCATCATAATTTGTGTTGTGCCTAGGTTTAATCTTGATACTATTTTTTTGCGTTCGAGTTTCATTTTTTCCGAATCCGTCATTGCTTAGGTGCACTTTAAAATTTGCAATCTATTTATTCCCGAGAAAATTAAATATATGCACCAATATATCAACTTCGAAAGATAATTTGTGGAATTTAGAGGGACTGAATTGCAAGTAGTCTGTGAATCGTGAGGTCGGCGACTGGGTGAGTCATAACTGATAAAGCTTCTTGATCCTCTATTCCGCATTTTTGTATAACTTCTGTGTGGTATGCTTTATTTTTTTCAATCGCACTTTGCTTAATCAACCAGGTGTATCGTATATGTGCATTTAAAGGCCAATGTGAAGAAAAAAAATTAAAGGCTCCATTTCGGTCCGATATGAACACGGTGAGCTAGAAATTATACTAGGACGCAACAGCGGATTCAGAGTTCAATTAAACCTAGGCATTAACAATAATAATAACAATAATTATAATAATTATAATAAAAATAATAATAATGATAAAATTAGGGTTATAATGTTTTGCAAAGTGTGAGCTCTGCAATTTGGACTGTTGGATTATGGAGCATTTGCAATAAAAATAATTTTGAAAAAATTTAACGGTATGAAATCACAAAGTGCGTGTATTGCAAAGTATTCTAGCCCTACTCTAATAACAATAATAATAATAATAATAATAAATAAATAAATTACTCTCGATATTTTTCTGCAATGTGTATTTTTATCTAACTACACCTTCAAACTCTATTATTATTATTATTATTATTATTATTATTATTATTATTATTAATTATAGTTGCTCTTCACTCTTTTTTCTGAACTAAAGAACAACCATTTAAAAAATTAATTCTACAAGCCCAACTACCAAGAAAAAGCAGTAGTAAAATTAAGGCACAATTTATAGTAAAATCTTTTTTTTTTAATTCTAGTTTCTAGACATTTTTTTTAGACCACAAGAATAGACTCTAAGAGGCAACTCTAGACACAACCTATGCACATATTACATATACAGATAATCGTTATAAACTATCAAGCGATCTTACATACAGATATTTTAGTTGCATTTTTCATATTTAACCTCCCTTTTGCATTCAATTTTCTCTTAGAACAATTGCGGAGACCACCCCAGAAACGTCACTTCTACTAATATAAATTTGCAATTTAAGTGGGTGAATTTGCAAAATACGGTGATTGAATAACTAGGTAACGCTTGAATCAGGAGTTACGCGGTTACTTGAGCACTATAATATTAATATCTAGCGACTTCAGTCTCTGTTTCTTTCTTATATAATATATCTAATCATTTATGGGGAAGAACTTTATGGTCCTACTAATTAATTAGTGAGAAATAAAGGGAAAATTTACACATAGAGCTACAAAACAAATTTTTTCAACAGATAATGTTAAAATCATTCTAAAAATTTCACAAAAGATCAAGAGTGTAAGTATTATTTACGTCCCTAGATTTTTTCAATTTTTCAACTCCCGTATATTTTTCTTAAGATTTCATTATAAATTTTACACTTTAGGGCGCAAGTAAAAAGCTTAGGGACACAAGTATTAGTTACGTCCTTAGTTATTTGTGATATTATTAGAAGACAGTTGATCATATCTGTAAAAAATGTTGTTTGTCTGGCTCTTTATTCAAAAATTTCGAATTAAAGTACTATCCATTTTATAAAAAAACGGAGAGTACAGAACGAAAAAATTTCATAGAGGATCAAAGATCCAAAAAGTTCAACAGATAGGGCTAATGACATCCTAAAAATTGCACAGAGGATCAAGGATGCAATTAATACTATATGTATATTTATAATATATATATATATATATATATTTATAATATAATACTAAATACATATTATTTTGAATAATAAATTGAATATAAAACAAATTTAATTAAACATATATTATTAGTACAATTATATATAATATGTTACTTTACATAATAATCATTTATAATATTAAATATATTACTATAAACATTAAACAATTTTAATTAAACATATATTTGTACAAATATTATAACATATACTTTTAATATTATTTCAAAATGAATAATAGATTTATAGTATTAAAGTAATTATTATTATAAAAGTTCAAAAGCTTAGATATTAATATTAAACATCTCCTAAACTTTTCGAGAAGTACAAATGATCTAGTGGTAGGGGGATTTGGTTAGAGACACTTGTTTTGAGTGAGGGCATGGGTTCGAACCCCGTGCTCACCATTTTTTTGAATTAACTTAGGGGCGCAACTATTACTTGCGCTCCTAAAAAGATTCTTTTTTTGCAGATGAGATTGCAGTTTGCACGAGATTTTGCATATGAGGAGCACACATGTCCCCTACAATTTAGGGGCGCAAGTGTTAGTTGTGCCCCTGATATGTACATGTCGTGATTTTGCATGCAGAGAGCTTCCAAAAATGATAAACTAGGGGCGCAATTAATAATTGTGCCCCTAAATGAACAAAATATATACAACACCGCCATTTTTTTCTTCTCTCTCCAAATATTTTCTCATTCTTATTCCTTCTTTCCCAACAGCCTCCTTCCTCTCCACAAATCCTAAACCACATTTTCACACTTCTCCTCCAAAAATCTCACATACGAAATGTTTATTGTTAGTTTCTACACCGGAGGATCCATCCAGAACGGTCCACATGGTGTCCATTACTCGAAAAAGCTACCAGTAGCTTTACGGTGCATGACGACATAACACTCGATGAATTGGAGACAGAGCTGTACCGATGGATGGGTATTTCAAGTTCAACACATGCTTTAGAGATATCAAGGAGGTTCAATGCCGGATTATGGCTAACTCCTCCGGTAATGTTCTATACTGAGTTACAACTTTCGAGTAACGATACTTGGAGACTTATGGTGAACCATTCGGTCCAGCCGGGTACTTTTGCAATGATTGAATTGTACGTTAAGCCAAAAGTTCTTTGATATGCAACAAATCAAGGTTGTGCGAGTGGTAGTCGAGATCATGAAACCCTAAATCATGGTTGTGCGAGTGGTAGTCGAGCTCATGAAATCCTAAACCATGATTGTGCAAGTGGTAGTCGAGCTTATGAAACCCCAAATGAATATGTTGAGCCAATACCAGTAGAATGCCAAATGCATATCTTCGTACCAATTGTTATGAACCGAATGCAACCTCAAATAGAAATTAAGCGGTTCCAGAAGAAGAAGAGGATTTTGAGGATTTAGAATTTAATGTTGGATTAGATGATATTAACCCGACGGAACGGGTTGAGATTTTAGTAAGCCAAAATGCAGGTCCAATTGGAAATACGTGTGGTAATGATGGTTTTATGAATATGGATTTCACACCTTTCGAAGATCCTAATTATAATTCTGAAGAAGAAACTTCCCTGACAATGACAACATGGCCATTACGAGACCGAACAGATTTTCATCCAATCGCTTCATGGAATAATATTAATGCAATCATCGATATAATTGGTGATGACAATTACTTTGAGACGAATGGTATGTCACGGAAGATGGTTTGGCACAAGGACAATGTTTTTGATCAAATGATCATCTCAAATGGGTTGTGCATGATTTCCATAACAAATCCAACAACACATTTAAGAAGAGAAAGTCTAATAAAAGCGTGTATACAATCGAGTGCACCGACCAAAATTGCAGTTGGAGGTTGTATGCATCGAGAAAGTGATGATGCTTTCATTATTAACACAAGGCAAAGTCCTCATGAATGTGTTATGTCAGGAGATAGATTGGAGCATCCGCACTTAACGTCCTCATTCATGGCTTCCATAATCCGAGAAAGTGTAAAGGGAAATGTTTGATTTATTATAAAAGACATAAGATTGTCATTGAGTAGAGATATAATTTCAAGGCTCCTTATCTTAAGTGTTGGCATGCAAAGGAGATCGCAATCGCACAATTGTTCGGAGGATGGAGACAAGCTTATGATTTAATCGTGCCCTTACTTCATGCCATATAAAGAACAAATTCGGGTACAGTGATTGAGTGATTTACCGCACCCATAAATGACCCAAATGAAAGATTATTTCAAGCAGTGTGTTGGGCATATGGTCCGGCAATACAGGCCTTCAGGCACTGCAAACCTGTGATAGAAATTGATGGTACGCATTTATCTAGGAGGTATAAGGGGAAGGTGTTAGTTGCATGTGGCTTCGATGCAGAAGATCAGTTGGTGCCCCTTGCATTCGCGTTGGTTGATACCGAGAACAACAAATCTTGGGAGGATTTTATGAAATTTGTTCGTAGGGAAGTGGTTGGATCACAAGTTGTGATGGTACTCTCTGGTCGTCAATAGAGTATCTTGCGGGTTTTTAGTGAGACAGATCTGGGATGGAGTACCCAAGATGGACATGCCTTTCATCGATATTGTTCAAGACACATATGTCAAAATTTCACAAAAGAATTTACCAACAAAAAATTAACACAAATTTTGAGGCAAGCAATGAAACAAAATCAAAAGAGGAAGTTTCTCATGATGCTCGGTCGTATTCTTAAAAAATGCCCCGACGCTACAACATGGCTTGAGGATATTGGTAGGAATCCGAACGATGTTTAAAGAAACAATGCATCGCAATTTGACTTATGGGCTCTTTCATTTGATGAAGGAGGTCGTAGATTGGGGATGATGACAACAAACAGACCAAAATTCCTTAATAATGTTTTCAAAGAAGCACGTGAGTTACCTGTTACTTCTCTTATTGAAATCACATTTTACAAGTCAGTAAAATACTTTACTGAAAGACGGACAAAAGCAGAAAAACAATTGAACAATGATTCCTCTTCTCCCCCAAAATCCAAGTCTTACTAGAAGAGTGAAGATTAAGGGAAAATACACATATGGTTAGAGCGTACCGAAACAAGTGAAAATATGAGATTCAAACGGGTCAAAGATTCGTTGGGAACAAGATTAAAGGGAACATAATACATACAATGCGGTTAGAAGTGCCCGAAGGTACATGCACTTGTCAAAAACCGCAACTAACAAGTATTCCTTGTTCTCATATCTTAGCATGTTGTGCTCAAGGGGGCATAAGTAGCAACGTGTATGTAGCTCCTTTTTATAGTGTTAATGAGTTGATGACAACATGGACACCAGAATTTGAGCCATTTGGCAATTATGAAAGGCATGTCCATCTTGGGTATGCTGTTAAGAAGGGGAGACGTCAACATATAAGGATCAGAAATGAAATGGATGAAGAGAATACACATCGACAATCATATACTTGTGGGCGATGCAAACAACTGGGACACAACAGGCGCACGTGCACTACACCCCCAAACGACAAAGGTAATACTACTATATTTATTTTTAGCAAAACAACATTAGTTTCAATTTTGTAATGTTTGAGATTTCGTTAACATAGGTAATTAGCACGGGGAAGATGGAGCTTGTTCTTTTACACGCTGCATGTGTTGTTTTATGCCACTTTAATTAGTTTGTATGTGTTATTTTTTAGAAGTTGAATATGTATGTTTCTTTTTGAGACTAGTGCAAAACATGTTGTGTTTGACAATTTTATGAACTTCAATTTATGTTGTTATATCTTCATGTTGTTTGAGAATGTATCGTGACAAAACTTGTCGTGTTATTTCATGTTGGTATAAATGACAAATGGAATGGCACATGTAGCAATATTGTTTGTAACTCTGCTTAATGGGGGCACAACTATTAATTGCGCCCTTGTTTAATTTGCATACATGTTGCTCTCTGGATGCAACTGCTTCTCAGTGAACCTTAGGGGCACAACTATTACTTGCGCCCCTAAAGTATTTCCAAAAAATGATCAGCAGAGAGGTTCGAAAATCTTTGGGTTTAGAATAATATTTCTAACTTTACATTAATACTAGTATTAGTATAATTAATCATAATTGATCAATTAATAATTATAGTTAATTAACATTATTGTTCTATATGTATTCGTATTCAGAATCTTAGCGAAATACGTATTATGTCCTTGTATAAATTAATCACATTTATGACATCTCTGATGTTACTCCTCGTAACATAAGTGACAATATGAGATATATTAATCATATAACACATAGTCCAGACTTTATTTATTTGATTTGACGTCTCAATTCCAACACTTGATGCATTTGACTTGGCTGAAATCTCTCGTCTTTCTCTCACGAAGTTTTGCAATCTTATAAATGTCATTTTCGCGTTCTTCGTACCTAGCTTATGATATAGATAATTAGATCCTCATAAGTTCGACCCCTTACTTCACTCGCAACTTTCATTGTGTTTTTTTTACTGTTTTGTACTTCTGTACGTTGTCTTCACTCTTGTCATGATGCAAATACTTGTAGCAGTTCTTCTTCTCCTTGATAGCTTTTTGCACGTTCTTGTTCCACTACCAAGCGTCCTTGGTCGTCTACTTCTCTTAGTCACTCCGAATACCTCTGTAGCTACCTTTCAAACGAATTGCCATATTCTTCTACATGTTATTAGTGTTGTAATCGATTTCGTTAAAGGTTCCTTTTTCGATCATCCTGTCCTTAAAGACCTGTTGGAAATATCCTTTGAGTTCCACCATCCGGTCCTCGATATTTTGACGCCTTTGTTCTGTCGAGCACGTATTCTAAAGCGAAAACTCGAGATCACAAGCTTGTGTAGTTGAACGACACTCTCCGAGTATAACCTTACAATCTACGCAAGCTCGTTTGTCCTCTCTCCTAGTAAGAACAAAATCGATCTGACTCGAGTGTTGGTCACTATTGAAGGTAACTAAATGAGATTGTCTCTTTCTAAAGGTGTTAGCTATCATGAGATTATATGCTACATCGAAGTTCAAGATATTTTCTCCTTCTTGATTTATGCCACCGTATCCAAATTCTCTGTGCACTCCTTCAAAACGTCCACTAGTACTTGTACCAACATGACAATTGAAATCTCCTCATATAAAAAACTTCTCGCCGTGAGATACACCTCTAAGCATCTCTGTTAGATCTTTCCAAAATCACTTATTGACGTTCTCTCACAAATCTATTTATAAATTGGATTTTATATGTGATGGATTGTTGTATTATACGTCTTTTTGAATTCTACAATTTGTATTGTGCTAACTAATCAACAATAATTGTTTTTGCCTATTTCTACTTCCAAGTTGAGAACTCATATTTTAAAAATAATATCCAAAGATACAAATATTGTTAAAAAATAATTTATATTTGTTAAAACTTCATGGTGTTAAAATTTAAAAAATTGCAATATCCCGATTTATATTTTGTAATATTAATAGCAGCTTGTCCAGTAATTCACTTATTGTACACTAATTATTATGATTAAAATATTAATAATTAACTTATTCTTATGAAATCACTGACTCTGAGACAATAATTCATCATAGTTGGATAAATGCATGTACTCCGTTGTGTATAGAATTATTGAGATATTTAGGGACACAAAGGAAAGCTTGACATACTATAAACAAATTTGTTTCTTAAATTAGGGACCAAGTTTACATACATCGTCAGATGTCGTCTGAATCCGGAGCGGAACTTAGGATCAAACACCGAATCATCGAAGGAGGAACTTTTGGTTTTTCACAATACAGAGGCGGTTCACAATACAACGAACCAGGTCCATTAAAAAAATTCCTTGCATGTGGTAGGCAGAGCAGAGAAAAAATATCTAATGAACCTGGTCTATGCGTAC
This sequence comes from Eleocharis quinqueflora, assembly GCA_964058865.1. Taxonomy (NCBI): domain Eukaryota; kingdom Viridiplantae; phylum Streptophyta; class Magnoliopsida; order Poales; family Cyperaceae; genus Eleocharis; species Eleocharis quinqueflora. The sequence goes on along the minus strand of CAXKVX010001632.1, from coordinate 3,583 downwards.
GCATTACATCGTATCTTCATCATATTGTAGGCCCGGAACGTCGAAGGCAAAATTGTGTTATGGGACCCATATGCGGATTGATGAGGTCTACGATATAGCGCAAACTAGGTATTCAAGTTTTGTAGCTGGGGTGACCGGTCGAATTGGTAAAACAGGTGCCACGTACCGGTGTTAGCCGGTAGCCAGATCCTCTGTGATTTGGTTCTAATAACAAATCTCCTATTTCTTCAGGCTAATAGCTGGTCAGAGGCTCAGAGCCCACCGCCACTACAGAGAGAGAGAGAGAGAGATGATTTTTGATAATTCAGTTTAATTATTAGCTCGAATTTAGCAAAGGTAAGCAGCGATATTAAGTGCTCGCTGTAATTTGTTCTTCTTTTCTCCTCCAGTTTAGTGGTTTAGGAATTTAAACGCTTGTTTATTATTTTTTGATCGCTTGTTGCAGCAAAAGAGGGTTCGAATTTGTTGGTTTCTTTAGTTCTCCTGCGCCTCTTTTGTTTTGTCCGAAGGTGTGGAGTTGTCTTGATCCGATTTAGTACACAAATCGGTGGATATTTGGGGTTCTCGAGAGGTGCTATTTGTTGGGGGTGAGATTGCTGTAATTTTATCCTTCCTTTTGAAAGAAATTGTAGGGTTTCTTAGCTATTTTGTCTCTCTACTGCTTTAGACTCAGAAGGTTTGTAGTTGCTACTCATGTAGGTTTGATCTGTAGGTTAATTTGTGTTTCGCTCTCTCCTTTTCCCAATTTAGAAATAAGCTTCTTTCGATGGCGATTCCATGAGTGGAAACTTTTGTAAATTAACTAATTTATTTAGTTTTCAACTCGGAAATCTTTACCTCAAGTCTAGTCGGCTTGATTTTATTTGGTATAGGACTTCTAACTAGGTTTACGCCATAATACTCCTGAAATTGCTCATCAGTTACTCAATAATTGCTTTACCTCTCCAATAATATCATCTCAAGAACCTTTCAAAACTATCGAAATTTGTATCGAAGTTGAAATTTCCTAGAACCGTGTCTTATTTGCTTATTTAAGCTGGGTTCAACCCCTGAATTTTGTTTGGAATGTAGCCCCAGATGTTCCTAATAAATAATAATTTCGTGCTTTATCTTTTGGTTGTGTAGTAATTTTTCATACCACTTAGGAAACCCTGTTTGAGAAAGGAGATAAAAACCATACATATTCCAAGTGCTGGGAAAATAGGGGGAAGACAACAGGACATCTCAAGTGTACTTAATATTTCTAAAATTATCCTATTCTCAATCATCATCAAACCTTAAATATTTCCTGTGAGGTGTGGATCTGAGTATAATTTTTATGACTAATTAGGGGACTTACTGCAACTCTGAGAGTATTATATCTCTTTCTTTTGTTTCAGGTAAATGGGAATTCGGGCATAATAACACTAGATTTAGTTCAACAAATGAATCCCCTATCGGCAGCTTGATACCTTTCAGTGGTTGACAACTTGACATGAACAACATTGGCACGATACCTAACGGCACGGCTCACTCAGCCGGCCCCAGTGTTGGTGTCAGCTCTCTTGTGACGGATGCCAACTCGTGCCTGTCAGGTGGACCCCAGATGCAGAGAAGTGCCAGCATAAACACAGAGTCGTACATGCGCGGCCTGCCTGCCTCCCCCATGTCTTTCTCATCTAATAACATCTCTGGCTCCTCGGTAATATTTATTCAGAAACATATGTAGGAACCTAAATTTATAATTAAACCAAAAGACACTTCTTTTACTAGATTATCAGTTCATCATAGGAAGGATCCTTTAAGTTTTTGCACTTTAAATCTACTCTACAAGCAAAAGTTAAGGTTTTTCTTTGTTTTGCTAATAGCTGGCAGCTTATTTTCCGATGATATTTTTGAATGTAAGTGGGCTTTTTTATGAAAAGGACCTTTTTAGATATTTATAAACTGGGATCATCTTGCAAATGCCTCCTATTTCATTTAAGATACTTATTAATGGTACTACTGTTATTTATCTGGATGATACATGTGATTTTACAGCAGGTAGTTGACGGATCGTCAATAATACAACCGAGCCCACATGAGGATCACATGCAGAAGAGGCGTGCCGCCTCATCCAGTGTAACCTCACAACCTCTTCCGCCCCAGAAGAAATCTAGGGCTGACATGAGAAGTCAAGGCGAGGTGTTACTCCAGCAGCAGACAATGCAACAGCTGCATCAGAACCCTCAGCTCCAGGCCCTCTTTCAGCAGCAACGTCTGGCCCAACAACAACAGATGCTGCAACAGACAGTGCCGCAGCAGATGCAGCGGGCACAGCAGATCATGCAACTGCAACAGCAACAGCACCAGCACCAGCACCAACAACAGCAACAACAGATACAGCAACAGCAACAGCAACAGCAGCAGCAGCAGCAGCAACAGCATCAACAGATACAGCAGATCATGCAACAGCAACAGCAACAGCAACAGCACCAACAACAGCAACAACAGATGCGTCCGCAACTAATTCCGCAGCATCAGATTCAGGTCGGGCAGCCTGGGGGCCTGGTTAAGAACCCCAGTGATAGCGGGCTGTGCTTCAGACGGCTCATGCAGTATCTGTACCACAAGAGACAGCGACCACCGGTATGTGGGTTCTATTCTTTGTTAGAAAATGGAAGTGAATAAAAATCTTGTGATACATACTCTGCAACAGAAAGGAAAATTTCACCTGCTTCTGTAAATCTTATCCAAGCAAAGCTCACTGCTATTTCCTATTTTTTAGATCTCAACTACACTACTTATTCTCATGTTGTGAGTTTTGTAGGAATAATTTGGAAGAATTGAAGCAACGTATAATTTGCAGGGAAAATGGGATGTAAACTTTTATTTTTGATAGTCTAAAATCTCATGGGTGATAAAATAAAAAGGAAGTCCAACCGAATAGTAAGCATTAGAAATCTACACAAAGTCACACAAGTTGTTATGTTCATTGGCTCATTGCTGACATGTTCAGCGATTCATAATTACGACATTTACTTCAAGGAAGATTTGGTCTGGCACTGATTGAATAGTTGATTGGCACTTACAGGACAATTCCATCTCATACTGGAGAAAGCTTGTTGACGAGTATTTCGCTCCCAAGGCAAGGAAAAGGTGGTGTGTGTCTATGTATGACAACCGAGGTGGCAATGCCTCTAACAGCTTCCAGCAGACTAGCTTGGTTTGTTTTTTATTGTTAATTGTTAATACTTAATACTTTTTATTATATGATCATAACATGAAAAAATAAACATAATTGCAACACTGTTGCAGGATTCATGGCGTTGTGACATCTGTGGTGCTAAGTCTGGAAAAGGATTTGGTTAGTCAATAACTTCCAGTCATCTATACTAAGTACTTTTATTGTTCTTTATGATTAACTACAAATTGATAGTTAATTCTTTTTGCAGAGGCGACTGCTGAAATACTCCCAAGGCTTTGTCAGATAAAGTTTGACAGAGGTGTAATAGATGAGCACCTCTTTCTGGACATGCCACATGAGCATCGCCTATCCACTGGTATAATGATACTAGAATATGCCAAGGCAGTTCAAGAAAGTGTGTATGAACATGTGCGTGTT
>CAXKVX010001631.1:0-175808 GCA_964058865.1 Eleocharis quinqueflora | reverse complement strand
AGTTTACTGCATTCACCCATCTCAAAAGTAGTCACTACCCCCTGTATCTCAGATTGCTGACAAATAAAATCTTTGCCAGGATTACTGGTATGTCATGTGTCTATATAACTATATTCCCTCCTGCATTAATAAAACTATTTTGTATACTATACATGTTTTCAACTACACAACATAATATAATCATTAAAAAAATTAATATAAACACCTCTAATTGTAATATAGAAATGATAATATAAATACTAAAAAATATTATATATATAGAGTGGAAACATTATTTACATTATGTAAGGTGGAAGCGTTAATAAGAATGAGTGTGGTCCAATCTTTTAATTTTGTCCGTCATTGATTTTTTGACTTTTTTAAAAAAAAATAGTAAGGGAGACAAAAATAGAGTATGGAAATTAGGAGATTGTTAGTCCCTTTCTTTTTTAACATGCTTGACATAGACCAGTCACGATTTTGGGTCTGTGATAGTTTTTTGGGCCTTATGTGATTGGTAGATGGCTTAGTTAGATTACTAGAATAGTTAGCATCTCCTTCTAATAGTTTAATACGACTTTGGGTCGTCATCATTCCGAATTTTTTAATAATGGAAATTAAATGATAAATGATAATTAAACATAATGATTGCGGTGAAAGTTTCAAAAATAGAAAAGGCTAGGGTTTCGATCCCTGGCCTTTCTCCTATGGACGTATTCTGAATTCTCGGCAAAGAAGAGAAATGTTTATATCGCATTTTTGGAGGAAATTCTTAAGGTCAGCGTTCTCAACCCCTTCCTTTCCCATTTTTCGAATTGAATGGTGTCCATAACACAATCCTTTTACTTTTGTTTATGTTTTGGATTTGAAAATAGATAATGGTTATGAGATTAATGCCCAGGGTTCGGAATACCGTCCATAGGAGAAAGGTCAGAGTTTAGAATACTGACCTTTTCTATTTCTGGAGCTTCCAGCGCAATCCGTTATACCATTTCTCAACGTTGTATAACGTTTTAGAAAATATCTAGACAGTGCAACGATCGAATTCTGACAGCTCCAACGGTCAAATTCAAGGGCAAACCGTTATGTAACGTTTTGGACCGTTGTATAACATTTTTAAATGAATTCAGCCAAGAATGCAAGTGTTTCAAGCTCTCTATAAAAGGGACCCTTCACATCCTTCTTCAACAAGAATTCCATATTGCAAAATCCATTGTTCCACCATTATTGAGCTTTAAATACCTTGCCAAATGGGCAACTGGTAAACATACAGTATGCTGATGACACTATGATCATGTGTCAGGCCAAACCAGAAATGATTCAAACCATAAGATGGGTATTTATTGGGTTTGAGGCATTGACAGGAATGAAAATAAACTATGACAAATGCCAATTATTCCCAATAAATCTAAAAAAAGAAGAGACTGAACATCTATCTGATATATTTGGCAGTAGAGTTGCTGAATGGCCAATGCAGTATCTAGGGATCCCCATTCATTGGAGGAAACCCAGATTGAGAGATTGGGAGGATATAATAGACAAATTTGAAAATAAACTTCAGAATTGGAAAGGGGTATTACTGTCCATGGGGGAAAAGTGGTGCTCATTAATAGTGTTTTATCAGTCCTTCCTCTCTATAGGATGAGTTTATATGCAATGCATGTGAAAATTAGAAAACAATTAGATAGAATAAGAAAAAGGTTTATATGGCACTCAGGAGGGAAGAAAAAATATCATCTCTGCCATTGGGATGATATATGTAGACCCAAGGACATGGGAGGCTGGGGTGTGATCAATTTAAGGGATATGAATATATCCCTACTATGCAAATGGCTATGGAGGCTATTTGATCCCCAGTGCAAGGGGTGGTGGAAAGAAATTCTGAAATTGAAATATGGTAAATCTTGTAATACACAAAACTGCTTAGTATTCTGGAGGAATATCCAAAAATATATGCAAATCATCAATATAAATAGACAGGTAGAGATAGGTAATGGTGCAGATACTAAACTATGGGAAGACAACTGGATTGGAGATAGCCTTCTCAGTATCCAATATCTTGGTTTGTATAATCTGTGCAATAAAAAAGATATCTCAGTCAAAGAAGCATTTGAGAATGGAATTCATTTGTCTTTTAGAAGAAATTTATCACTAGTACAAAGGGAAGAGTTGATAGAATTGCAAAACAAAATCACGAGCAAAGGGCGACTGACAACCACCCCAGATAAGGTATTTTGGCAGGACAAACAGACCAAAAACTCCCTAAACAAAGAAATTTACAACTGGTTATCAAATAGGGGTTTAGTTGAGACTAACTGTTTAATTGTATGGCAATTGCAGGTGCCATTGAAGATCAAGCTATTTTTGTAGTTAATGGCAAAAAACAAAATTCTAGTTAGGGCTATTTTGGGTAAAATAGGTTGGACAGGAGACACAAAGTGTCCATATTGTGACCAAACTGAGACAGTCACTCACATGTTCTTTAGATGTGTTACAAGTAGAATTTTGTGGCAAAAAATTTCTGGTCCAGGAGCAATAGAACCAAAAAATCTATATGATATCTATGTTACCATATCTCACATGCAGCAATCGAAAAGGCACTGTCATTTATACATCTTTGCTGCAGCACTATGGATTATTTGGACCTCGAGAAATGAATTTATATTCAACAACACATAAAAATGCACTGTACGTCCTTGCTAATTAAAACAAAAAACATTTCACTACATTGGGCAGGTGTTGAGACTGGAAAGAGGAAGGATGAGCTGAAGACATGGTGGCAAATGAAGGAGCAGGAAATGGACATTGGGAAAGACGCAGTGAGCAGGGAGCTTGGCAGCTACAAGGGGATACTACATGCATATGATCTTCTGTTATTTCAGTCACAAAATTAAAAAAATGGTTGTGTTTTTGTAATAATCAGATAGTTTTAGTTGTTATAGGTCAGTGCAACAATATAGATGTTTACTTGTGGTGGATGAAAGTTAGATAGAATTGGTGTGTCGGTACCTAAGATAAGAGTACCGACGCAAGGAAGAGTTTAGATTGTTGAGTCTCTGGTACAAAAACACCGGTGTATACCGACTGAAAATCGATGTATTTTTTTTGTTTCCGTTAAAAGAAATGAAGAGGTGGGGAGAACCCCTACTTGTTTCAAAAAAAAAAAAAAAAACCTTGCCAAAACCTTGCTCAAAGACTCAATCTCATTAATCAAAATTATTCTAAACTCTTAGAGAGATTGTGTTGAGTATTATTATCTATCCATTCATTCATTTGTATCTTTTGTTTTTCATTGGCTTGATGCTCCACCGGTGTGTGTAAGTGAGACAAAGTTCGACATTGGGTAAGGCTAGGGTTGGTGCTCCATCGGCATGTGTAAGCGAGGCCAATTCCGAAGTTGTAAATTCATCTGTGTTGTCAAGTGAATCAGTTCGACCTTGTTACCATGTCGGGGGGTCGGGTGTCCCGGAGAGTAGGATCGTCAATATCCAAACTCCGTTCAAATCTCTGTGTCACATTGGATTGCTTTGTTTGCATTTTCTAAACTCTTCTCTTTAATTTCATTATTAATTTAGTTTAGAAATTTTTTGTGCTTGAATTGTTCAAATTGATTGTAATTGTCAAAATTTATCAATTAGAACTCTGTATTTCTAGAATTACTTGAAATTAAGCCCCCTGATTTTATCCCCTTTAATTTTCTTAAAAAAAATTATGAAAGTCACATATTTTCAAAATAAAACGATGATAAGTTCTATCAACAGACAAATTATAAAATCAACGTCATTGTAATAACTAGGAGATATTTATGAGCAAACCTCATTCAAATACTTTTTCAAATGCGCGTCTATCATCCAGGACTTAAAAATATTACTGTGGATTAATGAGTCTTTTTCACACATTTCACTGATATTTTTGTCCTCATCAAGAAAAAAAGACATAAATACTATTAAGCCAAGTCGTCTAATTATTTCAATAAAAAAAAGTCGTCTAATTATGATTTAGATTATCAACCTCTTCATTTCAACAATCTAAATTACTATATATATATCCGTCTGTGTCCATTTGCAATGGATTAGACACGGCGGAAATGAAATACATCCCTTAGATTAAATTTTTTTAAATTTTGATCGTTGATTTTTTATAGAGATTAAGTGTTACGAGTTATTTTGTGTACGTATAAAATATTTTATATTATATATACATACATATACATCATATACTATAAATAATATTATGCGTACCAACAATGATAAATAATTGTTGACGGTTTGGATCAACAATTTAAACTTTGAAAATAAAAAAAATGATTGTGATAATTTTGTGATTATTTAGAGTTGTGGTCATCCGATCCCTCCTCAAGAAAAATATTGACAATTTGGACGAATCAACAATGATAAAAAAAAAAGTCTTATATGTTTAACAACTAAAATAAAATATGTACTTTATACACATTTTTACATGAAACAAATACATGTCTAGCTTCACATATATCCAAAAACTATAATTTAACTATTATGTGATATTTAAAGAGCATGGCTAAAATAATATGCATAGTACACCACATAACGTACTATGGGGTCATTTGTATTTAATTTGGTCATTAAATTGATATTTAAGTTGCTTAATAAATTCTTCATATCAAAATCTTGTAGGAAATAAAATTTCGTGATTTTTAGAACTTTCTTGCTATTTTTTAAATATTTTTTAAAAACAGTCCAGAAATGACACTTTTGTAGTATTAAATCTGGACTGTTTTTAAAAAATATTTAAAAAATAGTAAGAAAGCTCTAAAAATCACGAAATTTGTTTTCCTTTAATATTTTCATATGAAGAATTTATTGAGTAACTTAAATCTCAATTTATTGACCTATATCTATATGCATAGTACGTTATGTGGTGTACTATGCATATTATTTTAGCCATACTCATATTTAAATTACAAGAAAATCGAAATTCAATTACTTTATAAGAAAATAATATATTTTTCTCTATGTTTTATTTTTACTATTTGGAAATCTGTTGTCAGGATAATCAGTTATGACGAGATTCTAATCATTATTATTTACATTTAAATATCAGATTGTCAGTTTCGGATTATATCTTATTATATGTTATGTTGCATTTACCAGTATACGAGGACTGTCCTGTTCCCATTTTGGGAGGAAAAAAAGCTAAAAAAAGGTGATAAGTAAGAAAAAGCTGAGACTGTTCTGACAAAAGTTCTGAGCTGCTGAGGCTTTTTCTGGATATCTTCGCTCCTGTTATTTTTTGTATGCACTAATTCTTGTGCATTTCTAGAAAATTTGATTCCCGCATCCGATGTTCAGAATTTTTTTTTTGTAATTACTAAAATGATATTATGATATAATTAGTCAAGAGATGAGTGTATTTGGATTGAACTGCTAAAATAATAGATTTTTTATTCTGAGACAGTTTTTTGTGCCGCGCGATAGATTTTTTACGTGTGATATTTTTTTAAAATACAGACACGAAAGTTTTTCTATAACGTGGTAGAAAAATACGTGTCTAAATATCAAAATGTACTACAAATCTGACCTCGTATAAAAACATTACAATAGTGATTATAAGTAGCAAAAGTTTTTGGACATTTATTATGATTTTGACTAAAATTCTTTAAATTAGACTCACTCAAATTGATAATACAAAAATTGAAATGAATATATATATTGCAGCTTGCGGACCTAAAACAAAAAGACAAAATAATTAATAGTCATATTTTTTTGAAATATGATCGAAATTGTAATTATTTTTTTGTATATAGCTGACTTCATAAATATATGTAAAAAAACAAATAAAAGCTACAATAGAAAACGCAGAAAAAATCTACCGTTCTGACTATTCGATCGATAAATTTCTATTTCGGAATTAAAAATTACATATTAAATTTCAACCGTTGTTTTTTTTGTTACTTTCTCTGAGGGATGTATTTATTTAAAATATCAGGTTTTCATTTGATTTAGTACTCCAATTAAGGGATCAGTACATTAACGTATCAATTATAATAGAATAATTATAGTTAACTTTGATGCATTCAATTTCGTCTACTCTGATAAAATATAAAATGAACTCGAAAATTCATAAAATTTTACATAAATGCATGTCTCATGATGATGGAGGGCAACAATTAGGACGGAAATTTGAATTTTAAGTTCGAAATAGATCAATAAATGAAGCTGTGACATCTGGGGCAACAAAATTATGCAACATTGCAATTCTTCTCAGCATATACAAGATAACTTTTATTAGAGTAGTTCTTTCCGATTTTTTTTTTTAAATAACCAAAATAAATAAAGAAAATATCATTCTGATAAAATTCGAGTCGAAATCATCAAATTAGTCATTCCGGAATCAGAGATATCGGAGTAAAGGAGAAATCACTGACTCCTACGTAACTCCGAAATCACGGCTGCCGTAATTAAGAAGAGACCCTGGTTCCTTTTTCATCGATGCCTCATTTTAAAAGCAGCCGAGCTGAAGCTGAGAGAGAGGTATTTTAAAAGCAGCAAAGCTGAAGCAGTGGGTTAGAGATATTATAGAGAAATAGTGTGGCAAAGATTCTGCAAACTCGGAAAGATTAAGAAATGCTGAATTACTTCAGATTTTATTCTATTTTTTATTACATTGTAAATTATTTGTAAAGTAAATATTTGAATTAGTGTAAAGTAATTTCGAATTATTATAATTATAGTAGATTTATCCACTTATTTTGTAACTTTTGAATTATTATTATATTATTAATTTGGAATTTTGGACAGTCGAAGTGAAGAAAAATAATTCCAATTTTCGTGTATATGGATGGTGAAACACGAAACGGACTGTATGGTATCGAGTATAGTTGTGGTTCTAAATTTACTTTTTCGGGGAATGAAGTAACCCGATACGAAAATGTGAAAAATACAATATACCAATGGTTGGGGATATTTCAGAGTCAATATTCGCTGAATGTTGCCGCTCGGTATAATACTGCAACCCCACCTGCTTATCATTTTGTTTAATTCCCATGCATGATGAGGTAGAGTGGCGAATGATATTGCAAATGCCACAATCAGAAATGAATTGGAGATTTGTTGAATTATATGTTGATCTGGTGCCAAATTGCACAAGTGAGAATTCCGATAATTTTGATTCCGCTTTGAACTGTTGCACCTCGGCGGCCATTTGATTCTGCTCCCTCTCAAGATTCACTATGCGTGCGGCCTCGACGGGGTTAGACATCTCTAACCGACGTGGACTCAAGTGCAAAATTGGCCTCTTTGGAGGGCGATTCTTCCTTCTCTCGTAGAAGATGTGGGTTGACCCTTGTTGAGAGAACCACTCAACCAAGTTCGTGTCGTCCGGGATTGATTATTCTCCTTCCAGTTTTCAACCTACAAAATACGAGAAAAAGACGCAAGAAAATGTTAAAACCGAAACTTAAATTAAAAATACTAAAATCTGAAACTAAATATACCGTTGTCCCCGACAACAGCGCAAAAAACTTGATGTGAGTTTTACTTAATCCTAGTTGCTAAATCGAGGTTGCAAGTATACAATCGTCTATTATAGTACTTTGGGTGTCGATCCAACAGGGACAATTCGAATTTAACTTTCAGATTTGAGCAATTTAATTTAAGAGAAAGGAAAATTTTCAAATTTGAGTTGGTTTGCAATTTGAAACTAAATCTAAGAGGTGTTGTGATTTCTAACTCAATTGACAAATTGATTTGGGCTTATTAAGATGTACTTATCCACAATTGTTTGGTAATCTTTGTATTATGAGGGTATAGTTTGCAGATTTGTTATCTAGGGATATTCTATTTTGATATCGTGTTTGTACTAGTTATGGCTTCACCTTTCGGTACTTAATTAAACTAGCCTAAACCCATTAAGTTCTTACCGTCCTAATTATCCTAAGTCATCATATTTTATCTTTCGGTACTTGATACAATTCATTAGAATTATTAGGTAAACCATTAATCAACAAACGTCACCTCTCGGTTCTTAGTTCGTTGGTTACCCTACTTCCTATGATCTATATCTAACATCCAATATTTGTATTGCAAATATTAAATTCTAAATTACAAACAATTGAAAATAGCAACCAAGACATAATGATAAAATTCGCAAACAACAAGCGTCACCTCGATACTTAGCCTATCGATTACTTTACTTTCTATGATCTAGGTCTAATATTTAATATTTCTATTGCTAATACTAAACCCTAATATGGCGATTTGATTAAGATTGTACCAATTAAAAAATAAAGTAAATAAAGCACTAAACAAGAAATTAATTACTCAAACAAGCATTACAACAAAGGTTTCAAGTCATCCTAACAAGACCCTAATACAAACTTAGCCGGACATGGCTTAGGGGTTAAACATGATTGAATGAAAAATAAAGGAAAATAGAGATACAACCAAGTTTTATCTGAGGTTTTGACTCTGTCCTCTCTTCTTCTTCTTCTTCTTCTTCTTCTTCTCTCCCTTTGTAAAAATGCTAAGTCTAAACCTCTGTAAACTGGCTAAAATTCGTGACACTTGTTCTAAAAATTATCGGTATTTATAAGGAAGAAAACCCCTAAAAATAGATTTCTGAAACTTCCAAATTCTACTTCTGCGCAAGTATCTTGCGATCGCAATTGAACTGTAGTTGGAGTTCTGCCCATCTTGCCACGTTCTGCATGATCTATTGCAATCGCAACGGTTGAAATTGCGCCCGTAATGGGCTTGAAGTGGAAACCACCAACTCTCGAGAAGTGCTCAGCAACTTGTATTGCGGCCGCAAGAATATACCTTGCGCCCGCAATCAAGTTGAGTTTTCTGCTAAGTGGTTGTAGAGGTTGATTGCGACAGCAAGAGTGGCTTCTCGGCCACAATTGACCTGACAGATAGTCAATTTGCTCCGTTTTGAATCTCAGCTTGCTCCGAAGCATCCAATTGTGTCTATTTTGCTCCAAATACCTGCTTTTTGCATTAAAACACAAAAAGGTAGTGACTTGAACTCTTTTGTAGTAAAACTTGTGCAGCGAATGCCAAAAGGCAAAAGACTAGTTATTTAACTCTAAATTACACTGAACTTGGCTTAAATTTCGCACTAAATCCTAGATAAAAGCATGCATAATTTGGCCTTATCATGCAGTTGAAGTTGTTACAAAAAATTATCTAAATACAACCCAACTCATATATTAAAATTTTAATATTTTTAATAATAAAAAATTCCCTCACAAGAAAGTGTGCTCAGTTCGAAAAAAAGTCAAAATTTGAATTGGACGATGTTGGCAACACAGTCCAATTAATTTTTTAATTTGTCGATGTTCGCAACCCGTCCGTTTCTATTTTTGCAATTTTTTAAGTAATATTCTGTCTTAATATAATTAATTAATTTAATTTTTATATTAAAAAATTCGGCTCAAAGCAAGGGGAAGGATTCAAGGATTCAACGAACCAATGAATGACTAGGATGGCATTGTGAGATCCATTGTAAACCTCAAGTTTGTTACCTTGCATGTAATGGATTCAATTCCCTCTCTAATTTGGCAGAGTTTAACATAGTGAATTATTTATTTTGATACAAGTATAAGTGAATAATAATTTTAGTAGTCAAATAATTCAGTTAAATTGCCTACTTCCCTTATATCAGTATGATAAAAAAAATTCTAATGCATTCCGTATGATGCTTAATATTTTCAAGTCGCAGATGCGTAATTTAATAAATATTAAGATTCGAACATGCAATCTCTAGAATTTACTCGTGGGTGTAACTGAATTACTAGATATAATATTATACATGTTTCATACAATTTGATTGTTAAAATAAAAATTCAATATTAGAAAACAAGCAATGACTTCTTTTATCAATTTGTAGTTATATAGTTCATGATTAGCACGTAAATTTGCGAAAGCATCATTACAATCGATGATCTCTATTTTTTTTAATTCTCGACTTGTTATTTTCGTCCTTTACCTTTTACGATTTTACAACTCTTTAGAAAAGGCCACAGCCCACAAACCATCAATATATTTTCTTGAATCGCTATACGGAAAGCGCCGTAGAAGATCTGAGGCCCAAGAAAGAACTTAAATAATTGTTGCGCAACAGTAGAGGTGTGAAGGGACAAATTAATGGGAGGTTTCGTCTCCTTTGTGACTCCTTGTAAGTACCCCAATCAATAATATCTTTGTCGTTTCAGATAGGAATAACAACCTTCTACGGCGCTTAATAAAATTCACAAGTACACAGCTCATAACTGAGTTCTTCTTAAAATTCCCATTAAACTTAATAAAATATTTACCAAAGAAAAAAGCGAAAAAAGAGAAAAGACAATTTGCATGAAACTTTAGACGAGGAGGTCGCCGCTGGCTTTCTCCTGCCTCCACCTCCTCCCTCTTTCTCGTCTCTTCCCCCTCTTCTCTCTAGTCCCCATTTTTCTCCCTCCTCCTGGTTCAAGGTTGCAGAAGAGGCTTTGCATAAGAGATGAACGTGAGTTGGATGCAATGAGAGCTTCGATGGGTGTATCTGAGGGATCGAATGGGAAGAGGTATGTGACCTGAGGAATATGATGGTGAAACGATCCGAGGGATCGATTTGAAGAGAAGGTTGATCGTTTCTCAGACTAGGCACGTTCCAGAAACAACTAGACAAAGTCGAGCCCCTCAGATTCGGGAGACGATGTCCATGCGATATGATGATGACGAGGTACAGATCCTTTAGCATCAAGCTTAGATCCGAGAGACAGAGAATCAGGTAGAAGCTAAGATAAAGAAACTATAGATCTGGTTCCGAAGCTGTGACAGAGATGCTGTGATGAGATTACCTTAGATCCTGAGACAGAGATGCTGTGACGATATATTAGTTTGTAATAATCTAGAAGTCAAAAAATGAAGTAATTAGACATGAAGCATTGATAGTGGTATTCTATGCTTCTTTGTGGTGGTTTTCTGAAAGGTTTGGAGTTTTTTGAAATGTTACCATCCATAAATGATATACTCAGATCACAAACACTTATCGCAGCAGAGTAAGATATGAAGCACTTAAAGTGTTTACCACCCATAAATAAAGTAATCAGATATGAAGCACTTAGAGTGATATTCTATGCTACTTCATGGTGGTTTTATGAAAGATTTAGAGCTTTTTTTCGAAGGTTACTATTCATAAATAAAGTAACCAGATCAGAAATACTTTTCGGAGTAGGATAAGATGCTTTATGGTATTTTCTTGAATGGTTACCACTCATAAATGAAGTACTCGGATAAAAAAAATACTTTTCGTAGTAGGATAAGATGTTTTGCGGTGTTTTCTTGAATGTTTACCACCCTTAAATCAAGTAATAAGACATGAAGCACTCATAGTGATATTTTATGCTTCTTCATGGTGGTTTCATGAAAGGTTTGAAGTTTTATTGGAAGGTTACCACTAATAAATGAAGTAATCATATCAGAAACACTTTTTCGTTGTTGTATAAGATGCTTTGTGTTGTTTTCTTGAATGGTTACCACTCATAAATGAAGTACCCGAATCAGAAATACTTTTTGTATCAGGATAAGATGCTTTCTGGTGTACTCTTGAATGTTTATCACCCATAAATGAAGTAATCAGACATGAAGCACTGAGAGTGTATTTCTATTCTTCTTCGTGGTGGTTTCTTGAAAGGTTTGGAGTTTTATTGAAAGGTTGTCACACCCCAGAAATAATAACTAGCTTAGGGGTGTTAATTCTGCCACGTGTACTTGATTTCAAGTACACGAAAGACTTAATTTGCCACTCAAAAATACAGATAAGATTAATTTATTATGCTTAATTTTAAAGAAAAGTACACACATTTCACACAGTACATGAACATCCAACAAATACATATATATATATATACTCCAGCGTCTGGATACAAAGTTTACAGCGAAAGCTAAACAAAAGTAAAACACATACAGAAGAGGACGGTCACATCAAAGGACGTGAGATCGACCCTAGCTAACCTACTACAAACAAATCCTAACAAAAGAAGGTAAAATAAACAAGGATCTGATCACAAAACGAATGACGCCTGGATACAGCATCTTAACGCTCTCCTCTACATATCAGATGACTCATGCTCCATACCTGGACCCCACAACCAACCGTGAAACGTGAGTAATTTATAAAAATTACTCAGTGTGGATTAAGGTCCAGCCTTTGGGATTATATCCGATTCAAGGTTGGACCATTCACTTTTACTGAGATTAACTAATATTTAAATACTACACCTAAATGTGCATTTGTCCACCATTAATCAATTTAATGTTTAAGTCTATCCAAAAGACGATACGAGAAAGAAACCCAAAAATAATATGAGGAATAATAGCATATATAGATAGTAAGGTAAACAATATCAATTCTCCCAGACAAAGGAATGATTTGTCAAATTTGAAACCCTGGTGTAGGACTTCAAAATTCGCCCCCTCAGACGGGTCGTAACCACAAGCCTAAGGGTATTGTTAGGCGGGTGCCAGATCAACCACAGGCCCAACATAATCGTTGGACGGGTCTCAAATCAACCACGGCCCAACTAAACTCTGAGTTTCCAGAACGAAACGCCCTGGTAAAATATAGCGACTGCAAAAAGCACACACTCGGTCAATAAGCAAACCAAGAAGCCTACCCTCACAAAAATAAATAAATAAACATAAACTCTCGGCCTTAGCCGTCATACGGAAATAAAGAACCGACTACCTGTTTGAATAATAATAATAATAATAAAGGGAACTCCCTGTACCAACCAGGGGCCAAAGGAGGAAGCCCTTCGAATATTAGGAGATCTTGAAACATCGGCTAATAGAAATATATAAAGAATGGAATAGCTCCAATACTTCACATATGACACGTATACTCTACACTGAGAAACCGAACATTAATCACTTAAGGAGGAAATATTATAGTACATATACAAATAAGGATCTTTGAAAATGAAACTCTCGAACTGGCACTACGAGCCATCAAGTGATGATCACGTTTGATGAACATTAGCGGAATGTCTATGGAGACATCCCGATGGGGGGACCCCACGGGCGAAACCGCTTACCGTACATAATCCACCCATCATGATGCCCTCACGCCACACATCCAGCTGGTGATCACCGGCCCGACTCTCATCACTCTCGACGAGAATACATATAATATATTATACGCATCTACCTATAAGTAGCTAATAGCTTATACGATCTGTATATCAGATCTTACTTGCAAAGATGAAGTGCAATGACATGCAATGCAGGTTGGTCTAAATAGTTGGTACAATTACCGGTATGAGATCATGACAGTTCAAGTTCTACGGGCCTGATTAACAATTATTGGTAATTTGGTACCGCAGTTCAGTTTAGGTAAGTCTGGTAGGTCTTAATTAAGAGAGAAAGGAATATAATCCCCAGGAATCCACACCTGTTAATGAAGCAGTGCGACGTTGATATCTAAGTGTTTACTTGGGAATTCTCTGCAATGTCATCGACTCCGTCAGCGTCCACAGGATCCATAGACCATCTTGTCTTTCGCAGCCGGATATCAGTTTACTAACTTCCTATTTGAAGTTAGGGTTTATCAGACTAGTGTGTTGTAAAGTTCTTTTAACTTATGTAATCATACAAAATAAAAATCTAGACGTTGAGACGTCCTTGATGCTCCTAAAATAATATCATTGTTATATTTGCTTAGTCAAATCTCGGTGCAGTGTCCTGTCTACACCGAGGGTGTGAGTATTCTATTTCTATAGTTCTCTATTTCTTTACTTAGTGCTTACTCTTAATTTATTTATTTAAGTAATATCTTAAATTATGTGTTTGCTAATGTTCTGACATAACTATGTCGTTAATACAATATCCTATAGAATCAACAATAAAGAAATAACACGAAGTAAGTATTTTATAAATTAAACCACTTTTAGTTGTGCACTTTTATTATTAAACTAATAAAGGAAGAAATAAAAATAGTTAATTAGATATTAACTAATATGTGTGTATTTATATCATTTATGTGTTTATAGAGAAACTGATCAATATATGTTATTGTGTTTAAGTATTTACTTTGTCATAATTATGTGTATTTTATACGTATTGTACTTAATGTTACTTATATATTTATATGTATTGTATTTAATGTATTATATTGTATTTGGTGTGCTTTAGAGAAATTGATCAATATATACTAATATATATATAATTTTACTTAGTCCAATTATGTTGGTGGTGTGCGATAATTCATTATTAATTATATATATACATCATATTTAATTTGTCTTATAATTAGTTAATCATGTTATTATAAATATTTAATTAATTTAAACGTCGCGTATAATTATAAGACAAGTGTCATTATGTCAACTACGTGGTCGTACCTAATCAACTACCCTATTTATATAACTAAGTCGTATACTATACGTTATAGTATTCTTGTGCTACATATAGTACATAAAAATATATAAGAAACAAAAGTTGGTTATTTTTATTTTATGTTCTGTTTGTGTGTTAATCCTGAGTGGGATCGGAAGCCCGAGACTCATATGTCATCGCCGTAGCTCTCGCTGCACGGGCTTATAATCATCATTTCCCCATTATACCCTCCTCGATCTTTTTTCTTATTCGTTCTAGTTACTAAGTATTATGGACCAGGCCTCTGATTTTGTAATACCTGTATATACCCAACTCAGCCCAAATAGGGCACAAGCCCAAAAATACCTAGAAACTATTTTATTCATTTTTATTTAAATGTAAAATGGTCACATAGTGTCTGATGGGTCAAGATGGGCCTCAACAGGCCCATTTATCATTTTTAATTCTTTAAGTCCAGCAAGGGTCCATAAGTCCGGTGGGCTTTTAAAATTCAAAGGCCCATCTATTGATTCATTAAGGTCCAACAGGAATTACTTTATGCGTTTAATTAACCTTTACTGGGCCAGTCGTCACCTTTGGCCCAGTTTCTGCTCTCTCGACAAAGTGCAAAAACACACCAACAAAACACAGCAAGGCCAGACTAACCCGAAGGCCTGATACTGGCACTGGCCATGCCAGTATCTGAGGTCAGTAGAAACAACAAAAAAGTGGTCATACCATAAGGTCGGTACAGGTGCCAGAATAGCACCTGATCACAATACCATTGTCAAGTAATCACGGCCCTAATGTTGTTCAACCCTGTTGGTGCTGAGCACCACTAACAGTTAGATCAGGGAACATACCCAAACCAGCAAGAGCAAAACAAATCAACAACTAGCACAATACCAAGTCACAGAGACTAACACCACTCAGCACAAAGGCAAGGGATGGCACCTCTTTAACACAATTTACTTAGGTGCCAGTAAAGCAAATCCTAACCCAATCCCGATCAGTAAATGGTAACCCGGCATAAACAAACATGCAACCATCACAGATCAAGTCAAGCAACGAACAGAAAGCAACAGCAAAGAACACAACACAGATAACACGAAAAACAACAAAAACAGTTCGTGTCTAAGGGGTTACTGTGTTTACCAGTAAAAGGATTAAGAGAGGCCGCAGTGGGGAAATGGTAGTCAGAAAGCACCAATCACGAAGGGAAATCCCTGAGCTCCTCGGCCACCACCTACTTCTCCACACTCGTGTCGATATTGTGCAAACACTTTATAACTTATTTCTTTTATCTATTTCTCAGCACGTGAGGTTTCCGAAAGAGGGAGAAGGGAGGTGGCCCGGGGTGCTTATATAGAGAAGCTCGAGGCAGATGAGAGTTGTCTGGGCTTGCTGACGGGGAAAAGGCATGCCTGCCTCTTTATGGCTTTCACTATTGTGCCACAGTAGTGAAGAAAATATCCGAGACGGAGTGTTGCTCAAGTACTCAACTGTACCTTAAGGTGACAAGGGGGAAAAGGGAAGGGGTACGAGCGAGAGAGGTGAGATCGGGAGAATCCGAGGGAGCGAGACATGAAGTAAAAGAGATGGTGTGGGATCTGACAGGAGTAATAAATGAGAAGAGAGAGGGGAATGCAAGAGAGAGGGAGAGAAGGTGGGCTGTAGAGGAGAGGAAGAAAGAACGCGAAAAAGAGGGAAGAAAAGAGAGGAAATAGAGAGAGAGGTGAGGGGAAAGAAAGGATGGGCATTAATTGTGCCAAGTGAGAGATAGTGCTGCCTCAGGAAGGAAAACGAGATTTTCTGTGTTTGAAATTTTGTAGTCTTTCGCCTTGCTCCAACCCAGGGGAAATCCGTTCCATCATAGTCGTCCTGAACTGTCGCAGGGGAAACCCATTCCATCATAGTCGTCCTGAACTGTCGCAGCAGATGCTGAGAGACAGACCTGTCTCTCGAGAATTACGCCTGACAGTCAGGGGTATCTTGTGCAGACTTTTGCGTGTGGTCTAATGTGCAACATGCCATAGCATCATACATTGACAGTCTGTTGGGTTGCAGAAGATTTGCACACGAATGGAGGCATAGATTTGATGAATTTCGAAATGTGGGAGGTTTAATTCAAAGATTTGGGATGGTCCAAGGTCAGGATACTTGCAACCATTCGTCTGGCAAGTTAGTCATAAACTTGAAATGGGTTGATCGACTCATTACATGCGTATATAAGAAAGATATCTTGTTTATTGGTTTTATTTAGTCGTTTTAAATGTTAAGATTATTAAACATCATTTCTAACATGGAAGTATACACACACACACACACACACACACATATGTATATTATTTTCTCAAATGGTTACAAATAATTGGGTTAGAAATTTGCAACTTTTGTTATTATTAAATATTTATATTTTTGTTCAAATTGAATTTTATGGTATGAACTTATCGCAAGTTTTTTTTTAAATTAATGTGCGTATAAAAATTGTAGAATACCTAATTAAATGATTAAATTGAGTATGGTTATATAAGAAAACTATGCTCATTATATTTATTAGAGATTTATATTTTAATTAATGGTAATTTCATGATTAATAAGATAATTATTTATTAAAATATTCATCAAAATTGGTGGGTTTACAGAGGTTACCACACATAAATGAAGTACCCGGATTAGTAACACTTCTCGGAGTAGGATAAGATGATTTGTGGTGTTTTTTTTAATGTTTACCACTCATAAATGAAGTAAATTATTCATGAAGAACTTAAAGTGGTATTCGACGTTTCTTCGTGGTGGTTTCCTGAAAGATTTGGAGTTTTCATGAAAGATTATCACCCATAAATGAAGTACTCGGATCTTATGTAGTAAGGTAAGATGCTTTGTGGTGTTTTCTTGTATGTTAACCACCCATAAATGAAGTAATCAGACATGAAGCACTTAGAGTGCATTCAATGCTTCTTCGTGGTGGTTTCATGAAAGCTTTAGAGTTTTCTTGGAAGGTTACCACTCATAATTGAAGTACTGAGTAGGATAAGATGCTTTATGGAGTTTTCTTGAATGTTTATCAACCATAAATGAAGTACTCGGATCAGAAACTCTCGTAGCAGAACAAAATGCTATCTGATCTTTTCTTGAATGTTTTACATCCATAATGAAGTAATAAGACATGAAGCGCTTAAAGTGTTATTCTACACTTCTTCGTGTTGGTTTCCTGAAAGGTTTGGAGTTCTCTTGGAAGATTATCACCCATAAATAAAGTACTCTCATCAGAAACACTTCTCGTAGCAGGATAAGATGTTTTGTGGGATTTTCTTGAATGTTTACCATCCATAAATGAATAAATCAAATATGAAGCACCTAAAATGGTATTTTATGCTTCTTCATGGTGGTTTTATGAAAGGTTTAGAGTTTTCTTGGAAGGTCATCACTCATAAATGAAGTACTCGGACCAGAAACACTTTTTGTAGCAGGATAATATGTTTTCTGGTATTTTGTTGAATGTTTACCACCCATAAATGAAGTAATCAGTCATGAAGCGCTTGAAGTGGCATTTTATGCTTCTTCATGGTGGTTTGATGAAAGGTTTAGAGTTTTCTTGGAAGGTTACTATTCATAAATGAAGTAATCAGATCAGAAACACTTCTCGGAGTAAAATAAGATGCTTTGTGGTGTTTTCTAGAATGATTACCACCCATAAATGAAGTACTCGGATCGGAATCACTTCTCGTAGCAGCATAAGATGCTTTGTGATTCTTCATGATGGTTTTATGAAAGGTTTAGAGTTTTCTTGGAATGTTACCACTCATAAATGAAGTACTCGGAGTAGAAACACTTCTCTTAGCAGGATAAGATGTTTTATGCTATTTTCTTGAATGTTTATCACCCATAAATGAAGTAATCTGACATGAAGCACTTAGTGTGATATTCTATGCTTCTTCATGGTGGTTTCCTGAAAGGTTACCACCCATAAATGAAGTACTCGGATCAGAAACACTTATTGTAGCAGGGTAAGATGATTTGTGGTGTTTTCTTGTATGTTTGCCACCCATAAATGAAATAATCTGACATGAAGCACTTAGAGTGGCATTCTATTCTTCTTCGTGGTGGTTTCATGAAAGCTTTAGAGTTTTCTTGAATGGTTACCACCCATAAATTAAGTACTTTGATAATAAGCACTTCTCGTAAATGAAGTACTCAGATCAGAATCACTTCTCGTAGCAAGATAAGATGCTTTGTGATGTTTTGTTGAATGTTTACCTCCCATAAATGAAGTAATCAATCATGAAGCACTTAAAGTGGTATTCTACGTTTCTTCGTGGTGGTTTCCTGAAAGGTTTGGAGTTTTCTTGAAATGTTACCACTCATAAATGAAGTACTCTGATCAGAAACACTTCTCGTAGCAGGATAAGATGCTTCGTGGTGTTTTCTTGAATGTTTACCACCCATAAATCATTTAATAAGACATGAACACTCGGAGTAGTTTTTATGCTTCTTCGTGGTGGTTTCATGAAAGGTTTGAAGTTTTCTTGGAAGATTACCTCACATAAATGAAGTAATCATATCGTAGTAGGAAAAGATGTTTTATGCTGTTTTCTTGAATGACTACCACTCATAATTTAACACTTCTCCGAGTAGAATAAGATGCTTTGTGGTGTTTTGTTGAATATTTACCACTCATAAATGAAGTACTCGGTCATGAAACGCTTAGAGCGGTATTCAATGCTTCTTCGTGTTGGTTTCCTGAAAGGTTTAGAGTTTTTATGGAAGGTTATCACCCATAAATGAAGTACTCCGAGTAGAAACACTTCTCATAGCAGGATAAGATGTTTTGTGTTGTTTCCTTGAATGTTTACCACCCATAATGAAGTAATCTGACATGAAGCACTTAGAGTGGTATTCTACCCTTCTTCGTGTTAGTTTCCTGAAAGGTTTGGAGTTTTCTTGAAAGGTTACCACCCATAAATGAAGTACCTATATCAAAAACAATTTTCGTAGCAGGATAAGATGTTTTGTGGTGTTTTTTCGAATGTTTACCATCCTTAAATGAAGTAATCAGACGTGAAGCACATAGAGTGGTATTCTACGCTTCTTCGTGTTGGTTTCCTGAAAGGTTTATAGTTTTCTAGGATTAAAAAAATACCTCCCATAAATTAAGTACTCGGATCAGAAACACTACTCGTACCAGGATAAGGTGCTTTGTGATGTATTGTTGAATGTTTACCATCCTTAAATGACCGATCATGAAACGCTTAGAGTGGTATTCGACGTTTCTTCATGGTGGTTTCCTGAATGGTTTGTAGTTTTCTTGAAACGTTACCACCCATAAATGAAGTACTCGGATCAGAAACACTTATTGTAGTAGGATATGATGCTTTGTGGTGTTTTCATGAATGTTTACCACCCATAAATGAAGTATTCAGACATAAAGCACTTAAAGTGGTATTCTACACTTCTTTGTGTTGGATTCCTGAAAGGTAAAAGAGTTTTCTTGAAAGTTTACCACCCATAAATGAAATACTCGGATAAGAAACACTACTTTTAGCAGGATAAGGTGCTTTGTGGTGTTTTGTTGAATGTTTACAACCCATAAATGAAAAACTTGGTCATGAAATGCTTAAAGTGGTATTCGATGTTTCTTCGTGGTGGTTTCCGGAAAGGTTTGGAGTTTTCTTGAAAGGTTACCACCCATAAATGAAGTATTCCGATCAGAAACACTTCTCGGAGGATGATAGATCTGTGGTGTTTTCTTGTATGTTTGCCACCCATAAATGAAATAATCATACATGAAGGACTTGGAGTGGCATTCTATGCTTCTTTGGGGTGGTTTCATGAAAGCTTTAAAGTTTTATTGAATGGTTACCACCCATAAATGAAGTACTCTGATCAGAAACACTTCTCGTAGCAGGATAAGATGTTTTTTGGTGTTTTGTTGAATGTTTACCATCCATAAATGAAGTAATCAGTCATGAAGCGCTTAGAGTGGTATTCGACGTTTCTTCTTTGTGGTTTCCTGAAAGGTATGGAGTTTTCTTGAAAGGTTACCACACATGAATGAAGTATTCGGATCAGAAAAACTTATTGTAGCAGGGTAAGATGCTTTGTGGTGATTTCCTGAAAGGTTTGGAGTTTTCTTGAAAGGTTAACACCCACAAATAAGTACCTGGATCAGAAACACTTCTCATAGCAAGATAAGATGTTTTGTTGTGTTTTCTTGAATGTTTACCACTCATAAATGAAGTAATCAGACATGAAGCACTTAGATTGGTATTCTACCCATCTTCGTGTTGATTTTCTGAAAGGTTTAGAGTTTTCTTGGAAGGTTACCACTCATAAATGAAGTACCCGGATCATAAACACTTCTCGTAGCAGGATAAGATATTTTGAGGAGTTTTCTTGAATATTTATCACCCATAAAAGAAGTAATAAGACATGAAGCACTGAGAGTGGTATTCTATGCTTCTTCGTGGTGGTTTTTCTGAAAGGTTTCGAGTATTCTTTAATGGTTACCACCCATAAATGAGTACCCGTATCAGAAACACTTCTCGAAGGAGGATAGATGATTTGTGGTGTTTTGTTGTATGTTTACCACCCATAAATGAATTAATCAGACAGGAAGCGCTTAAAGTGCTATTCTACCCTTCTTCGTGTTTGTTTCGTGAATGGTTTGGAGTTTTCTTGAAAGGTTACCACCCATAAATGTACCCAGATCAGAAACACTTGTAGCAGGATAATTGCTTTGTGGTGTTTTATTGGATGTTTACCACCCATAAATGAACTAATCAGACATGAAGCACTTAGAGTGGTATTCTACGCTTCTTCGTGTTGGTTTCCTAAAATGTTTAGAGTTTTCTTGGAAGGTTACCAATCATTAATGAAGTACTCGGATCAGAAACACTACTCGTAGCAGGATAAGGTGCCTTGTGGTGTTTTGTTGAATGTTTACCACCCATAAATGAAATACTCGGTCATGAAAAGCTTAGAGAGGTATTCGACGTATCTTCGTTGTGGTTTTCTGAAAGGTTTGGAGTTTTCTTGAAAGGTTACCGCTCATAATTGAAGTACTCGGATCAGAAACACTTACTATAGCAGGGTAAGATGCTTTCTGGTGTTTTCTTGTATGATTGTCACCCATAAATGAAATTATCAGACATGAAGCACTTAGAGTGACATTCTACGCTTCTTCGTATTGGTTTCCTGAAAGGTTTGGAGTTTTGTTGGAAGGTTACCACTCATGAATGAAGTACTCAGAGTGCAAACACTTCTTTTAGCAGGATAAGATGTTTTGTGCTGTTTTCTTGATTGTTTACTACCCATAAATGAAGTAATCAGATCATAAATGAAGTAATCAGATCGTAGACACTTCTTGTAGTAGGATATGATGCTTTGTAGTGTTTTCTTGAATGATTACCACCCATAAAAGAAGTATTCGGATTATAATAACTTCTCGTAGCATGATGAGATGATTTGTGATGTTATGTTGAATGTTTACCACCCATAATTGAAGTAATCAGACATGAAGCACTATTCAAAATTTCTTCGTGTTTGTTTCCTGAAAGGTTTGGAGTTTTATTGAAAGGTTATCACCCATAAATGAAGTAATCGGATCAGAAACACTTTTCGTAGCAGGATAAGATTCTTTGTGGAGTTTTCTTGAATGTTTACCACCTTAAATAAAGTAATCAGACAAGAAGCACTTAGAGTAGTATTCTACAATTCTTCATTTTGGATTCCTGAAAGGTTTAGAGTTTTCTTGAAAGTTTACCACCCATAAATGAAGTACTCGGATCAGGATAAGGTGATTTGTGGTGTTTTGTTGAATGTTTACCACCCATAAACGAAATACATGGTCATGAATCGCTTAGAGTGGTATTCGACGTTTCTTCGTGGTGATTTCCTGAAAGGTTTGGAGTTTTCTTGAAAGGTTACCACCCATAAATGAAGTACTCAGATCAGAAACACTTATTGTAGCAGGGTAAGATGCTTTATGGTGTTTTCTTGTATGTTTTCCACCCATAAATGAAATAATCATACATGAAGCACTTAGAGTGGCATTCTATGTTTCTTCGTGGTGGTTTCATGAAAGCTTTAGAGCTTTCTGGAATGGTTACAACCCATAAATGAATTTATAGGTCATGAAGCGCTTAGAGTGGTATTCGACGTTTCTTCTTGGTGGTTTCCTGATAGGTTTGGAGTTTTCTTGAAAGGTTACCACCCATGAATGAAATACTCGAATCAGAAACACTTATTGTAGCAAGGTAAGATACTTTATGGTGTTTTCCACCCATAAATGAAATAATCAAACATGAAGCAATTAGAGTGGCATTCAAAGCTTCTTCGTGGTGGTTTCATGAATGCTTTAGAGTTTTCTTGAATTGTTACGACCCATAAATGAAGTACTCTGATCAGAAACACTTCTCGTGGCGGGATAAGATGCTTTGTGTTGTTTTGTTGAATGTTTACCACCTATAAATGAAGTAATCGGTCATGAAGCGCTTAGAGTGGTATTCGACATTTCTTCGTGGTGGTTTCCTGAAAGGTTTGGAGTTTCCTTGAAAGGTTACCACACATGTATGAAGTATTCGGATCAGAAACACTTATTGTAGCAGGGTAAGATGCTTTGTGGTAATTTCTTGAAAGTTTACCACCCATAAATGAAGTACTGGGATCAGAAAAACTACTTGTAATGGAATAACATGCTTTGTGGTGTTTTGTTGAATGTCTACCACCCACAAATGAAATACATGGTCATGAAATGCTTAGAGTATTCGACGTTTCTTCGTGGTGGCTTCCTGAAAGGTTTGGAGTTTTCTTGAAATGTACAACCCATGAATGAAGTACTCGGATCAGACACACTTATTGTAGCAGGGTAAGATGCTTTGTGGTGTTTTCTTGTATGTTTGTCATTCATAAATGAAATAATCAGACATGAAGCACATAGAGTGACATTCTATGCTTCTTTGTGTAGGTTTCGTGAAAGGTTTAGAGTTTTTTTGGAAGGTTACCACTCATAAATAAAGTACTTGGTGTAGAAACACTTCTCTTAGCAGAATAAGATGTTTTGTGTTGTTTTCTTGAATGTTTACCACCCATAAATGAAGTAATCTGACATGAAGTACTTAGAGTGGTATTCTACGCTTATTCGTGTTAGTTTCCTGAAAGGTTTGGAGTTTTCTTGAAAGGTTAACACCCATAAATGAAGTACCTGGATCAGAAACATTTCTCAAAGCAGGATAAGATGCTTTGTGGAGTTTTCTTGAATGTTTACCACTCATAAATGAAGTAATCAAACATGAAGCACTTAGAGTGGTATTCTACGCTTCTTCGTGTTGGTTTCCTGAAAGGTTTATAGTTTTCTTGGAAGGTTACCAATCATTAATGAAGTACTCGGATCATAAACACTTCTCGTAGCAGGATAAGATGTTTTGTGGAGTTTTCTTGAATATTACCACCCATAAAAGAAGTAATAAGACATGAAGCACTGAGAGTGGTATTCTATGCTTCTTCGTGGTTGTTTCCTGAAATGTTTGGAGTTTTCTTGAAAGATTACCACCCATAAATGAAGTACCGGATGAGAAACACTTCTCGGAGTAGGATAAGATGCTTTGTGATGTTTTTTTGAATATTTTCCACCCATAAATGAAGTACTCGGTCATGAAACGCTTAGAGTGCTATTCGACATTTCTTCATGGTGGTTTCCTGAATGGTTTGGAGTTTTCTTGAATGTTTACAACCCATAGAAGAGGTAATTAGACATGAAGCACTTAGAGTGGTATTCTACACTTCTTCTTGTTGGTTTCTTGAAAGGTTTAGTGTTTTGTTGGAAGGTTACCACTCATAAATGATGTACTCGGAGAATAATATCTTCTCTAAGCAGGATAAGATGTTTTGTGCTGTTTTCTGAAATGTTTACCATCCATAAATGTAGTAGGATAAGATGATTTGTGATGTTTTGTTGTATGTTTACCATCCATAAATGAAGTAATCAGACATGAAGCACTTAAATTGCTATTCTACGCTTCTTCGTGTTTGTTTCGTGAATGGTTTGGAGTTTTCTTGAAAGGTTACCACCCATAAATGTACCCAGATCAGAAACACTTGTAGCAGGATAATTGCTTTGTGGTGTTTTATTGGATGTTTACCACCCATAAATGGAAAACTCGGATCAGAAACACTACTCGTAGCAGGATAAGGTGATTTGTGGTGTTTTGTTGAATGGTTACCACCCATAAATTAAATACTCGGTCATGAAAAGCTTAGAGAGAGGTATTCGACGTTTCTTCGTGGTGGTTTCCTGAAACGTTTGGAGTTTTCTTGAAAGGTTATCACCCATAAATTAAGTACTCGGATCAGACACACTTATTGTAGCAAGGTAAGATGTTTTGTGGTGTTTTCCTGTATTTTTGCCACCCATAAATGAAATAATCATACATAAAGCACTTAGAGTGGCATTCTATGCTTCTTCGTGGTGGTTTTCTGAAAGGTTTGGAGTTTTCTTGAAAGGTTAACACCCATAAATGAAGTACCTGGATCAGAAACACTTCTTATAGCAGGATAAGATGCTTTGTTGTGTTTTCTTGAATGTTTACCACTCATAAATGAAGTAATCAGACATGAAGCACTTAGAGTGGTATTCTGTGCTTCTTCGTGTTGGTTTCCTGAAAGGTTTAGAATTTTTTTGGAAGGTGACCACTTGTGAATGAAGTACTCGGATCATAATTACTTCCCATAGCAGGATAAGATATTTTGTGGAGTTTTCTTGAATATTTACCACCCATAAAAGAAGTAATAAGACATGAAGCACTGAGAGTGGTATTCTATACTTCTTTGTGGCGGTTACCTGAAAAGTTTCGAGTTTTCTTTAAAGGTTACCACCCACAAATGAATACCCGGATCAGAAACACTTCTCGGAGTAGGATAAGATGATTTGTGGTATTTTGTTGTATGTTTACCAACCATAAATGAAGTAATCAGACATTAAGCGCTTAAAGTGCTATTCTACGCTTCTTCGTGTTTGTTTCCTGAATGGTTTGGAGTTTTCTTGAAAGGTTACCACCCATAAATGTACTCGGATCAGAAACACTTACTGTACCAGGGTAAGATGCTTTGTGGTGTTTTCTTGTATGTTTGCCACCCATAAATGAAATAATCATAAATAAAGCACTTAGAGTGGCATTCTATGCTTCTTCATAGTGGTTTCATGAAAGCTTTATAGCTTTCTTGAATGGTTACAACCCATAAATGAAGTTATAGGTCATGAAGCGCTTAGAGTGGTATTCGACGATTCTTCTTGGTGGTTTCCTGATAGGTTTGGAGTTTTGTTGAAAGATTACCACCCATGAATGAAATACTCGAATCAGAAACACTAATTGTAGCAGGGTATGCTTTGTGGTGTTTTCTTGAATGTTTACCACCCATAAATGAAGTAATAAGACATGAAGCACCTAGAGTGGTATTCTACGCTTCTTCTTGTTGATTTGTTGAAAGGTTTTGAGTTTTGTTGGAAGGTTACCACTCATAAATGAAGTACTCGGAGAAGAAACACTTCTCTTTGCAGGGTAGATGCTTTGTGGTGTTTTCTTGAATATTTATCACCCAAAAATGAAGTAATTAGGCACAAAGCACTTAGAGTGGTATTCTATGCTTCTTCGTGTTGGTTTCCTGAAAGGTTTAGAGTTTTTATGGAAGGTTACCACTCCTGAATGAAGTACTCGGATCATAACACTTCTCGTAGAAGGATAAGATATTTTGTGGAGTTTTCCTGAATATTTACCACCGATAAAAGAAGTAATAAGACATGAAGCACCTAGAGTGGTATTCTACGCTTCTGCTTGTTGGTTTCTTGAAAGGTTTTGAGTTTTGTTGGAAGGTTACCACTCATAAATGAAGTACTCGGAGAAGAAACACTTATCTTTGCAGGGTAAGATGCTTTGTGATGTTATGTTGTATGTTTACCACCATAATTGAAGTAATCAGACATGAAGCACTATTCTACACTTCTTCGTGTTTGTTTTCTGAATGGTTTGGAGTTTTCTCGAATGGTTACCACCCATAAATGAAGTATCCGGATCAGAAACACTTCTCGTAGCAGGATAGATGCTTTGTGGTGTTTTCTTGGATATTTACCACCCTTAAATGAACTAATCAGATATGAAGCACTCAGAGTGGTATTCTATGCTTCTTCGTGTTGGTTCCCTGAAAGGTTTAGAGTTTTCTTGGAAGTTTACCACCCATAAATTGAAATACTTGGATCAGAAACACTACTCGTAGCAGGATAAGGTGCTTTGTGGTGTTTTGTTGAATGTTTACCACCCATAAACGAAATACATGGTCATGAAACGCTTAGAGTGGTATTCGACGTTTCTTCGTGGTGGTTTCCTGAAAGGTTTGGAGTTTTCATGAAAGGTTACCACCCATAAATGAAGTACTCGGATCAGAAACACTTACTGTAGCAGGGTAAGATTCTTTATGGTGTTTTCTTGTATGTTTTCCACCCATAAATGAAATAATCATACATGAAGCACTTAGAGTGGCATTCAAGGCTTCTTCGTGGTGGTTTCATGAATGCTTTAGAGTTTTCTTGAATGGTTACCAACCATAAATGAAGTACTCTGATCAGAAACACTTCTCGTGGCGGGATAAGATGCTTTGTGGTGTTTTGTTGAATGCTTACCACCTATAAATGAAGTAATCGGTCATGAAGCACTTAGAGTGGTATTCGACGTTTCTTCGTGGTGGTCTCCTGAAAGGTTGGAGTTTCCTTGAAAGGTTACCACACATGCATGAAGTATTCGGATCAGAAATACTTATTGTAGCAGGGTAAGATGTTTTGTGGTGTTTTCTAGAAAGTTTACTACCCATAAATGAAGCACTCGGATCAGAAACACTACTTGTAGCAGGAACGTGCTTTGTGGTGTTTTGTTGAATGTTTACCACCCACAAATGAAATACATGGTCTTGAAACGCTTAGAGTGGTATTCGACGTTTCTTCGTGGTGGTTTCCTGAAAGGTTTGGGGTTTTCTTGAAATGTACCACCCATGAATGAAGTACTCGGATCAGAAACACTTATTGTAGCAGCGTAAGATGCTTTGTGGTGTTTTCTTGTATGTTTGTCATTCATAAAAGATATAATCAGACATGAAGCATTTAGAGTGACATTCTATGCTTCTTCGTGTTGGTTTCCTGAAAGGTTTAGAGTTTTGTTGGAAGGTTACCATGCATAAATAAAGTACTCAGTGTAGAAACACTTTTCTTAGCAGGATAAGATGTTTTGTGATGTTTTCTTGAATGTTTACCACTCATAAATGAAGTAATCTGACATGAAGTACTTAGAGTGGTATTCTACGCTTATTTGTGTTAGTTTCCTAAAAGGTTTGGAGTTTTCTTGAAAGGTTAACACCCATAAATGAAGTATCTGGATCAGAAACACTTCTCAAAGCAGGATAAGATGCTTTGTGGAGTTTTCTTGAATGTTTACCACTAATAAATGAAGTAATTAGATATGAAGCACTTAGAGTGGTATTCTACGCTTCTTCGTGTTGGTTTCCTGAAAGGTTTAGAGTTTTTTTGGAAGGTTACCACTCATGAATGAAGTACTCGGATCATAAACACTTCTCGTAGCAGGATAAGATATTTTGTGGAGTTTTATTGAATATTTACCACCCAGAAAAGAAGTAATAAGACATGAAGCACTGAGAGTGGTATTCTCTACTTCTTCTTGGTTGTTACTTGAAAGGTTTCGAGTTTCTTTAAAGGTTACCACCCACAAATGAATACCCGGATCAGAAACACTTCTCGGAGTAGAATAAGATGATTTGTGTTGTTTTGTTGTATGTTTACCACCCATAAATGAAGTAATCAGACTTGAAGCGCTTAAAGTATTCTTCATGTTTGTTTCCTGAATGGTTTGGAGTTTTCTTGAAAGGTTACCACCCATAAATGAAGTACTCGGATAAGAAACACTTCTCGTAGCAGGATAGATGCTTTGTGGTGTTTTCTTCGATGTTTACCACCCATAAATGAAGTAATCAGACATGAAGCACTTAGAGTGGTATTGTACGCTTCTTCCTTTTGGTTTCCTAAAAGGTTTAGAGTTTTCTTGGAAGTTTACCACCCATAAATGAAGTACTCGGATCAGAAACATTACTCGTAGCAGGATAAGGTGCTTTGTGGTGTTTTGTTGAATGTTTAACACCCATAAATGAAATACTCGGTCATGAAAAGATTAGAGAGGTATTCAACGTTTCTTCGTGGTGGTTTCCTGAAAGGGAGTTTTCTTGAAAGGTTACCACCCATAAATTAAGTACTCGGATCAGAAACACTTATTGCAACATGGTAAGATGCTTTGTGGTGTTTTCTTGTATGTTTGTCACCCGTAAATGAAATAATCATACATGAAGCAGTTAGAGTGGCATTTTATGCTTCTTCGTGGTGGTTTCATGAAAGCTTTAGAGTTTTCTTGAATGGTTACAACCCATAAATGAAGTAATCGTTAATGAAGCGCATAGAGTGGTATTCGACGTTTCTTCTTGGTGGTTTCCTGAAAGGTTTGGAGTTCTCTTGAAAGGTTACCACCCATAAATGTACTCGGATCAGAAACACTTGTTGTAGCAGGGTAAGATGCTTTGTGGTGTTTTCTTGTATGTTTGTCATCCATAAATGAAATAATCATACATGAAGCACTTCGAGTGACATTCTATGCATCTTCGTGGTGGTTTGATCAAAGCTTTCGAGTTTTCTTGAATGGTTACCACCCATAAATGAAGTTCTCTGATTATAAACACTTCTCGTTGCGGGATTCGATGCTTTCTGGAGTTTTGTTGAATGTTTACCACCCAGAAACGAATAAATCAAATATGAAGCACCTCGAATGGTATTATGTACTTTTTCCGAGGTGGTTTTATGAAAGGTTTAGAGTTTTCTTGAAAGGTTACCACCCATAAATTAAGTACCTAGATCAGAAACACCCATAAAGGTTACTACCCATAAATGAATAAATCAAACCTTTGTGGTGTTTTGTAGAATGTTTACCACCCATAAATGAAGTAATCGGCCATGAAACACTTAGAATGGTATTCTACGCTTCTTCGTGGTGATTTCCTAAAAGATTTGGAGTATTCTTGAAATGTGACCACCCTTGAATGATGTACTTGGATCAGAAACACTTATTGTAGCACGGTAAGATGATTTGTGGTGTTTTCTTGAATGTTTACCACCCATAAATGAAGTAATCATACATGAAGCACTTAGAATGGTATTCTACGCTTCTTCATGTTGGTTTCGTGAAAGGTTTAGAGTTTTTATGGAAGGTTATCTCTCATAAATGAAGTACTCGGAGTAGAAACACTTCTCGTAGCAGGATAAGATGCTTTGTGGTGTTTTTTTGAATGTTTACCATCCTTAAATGAAGTAATCATATATGAAGCACTTAGAGTGGTATTCTTCTTCGTGTTGGTTTCTTGAAAGGTTTAGAGTTTTCTTTGATGTTTACCACCCATAAATGAAGTACAAGGGTCAGAAAACACTACTCGTAGCAGCATAAGGTGCTTTGTGGTGTTTTGTTGAATGTTTACCAACCATAAAGGAAATACTTGGTAATGAAACGCTTATTGTAGCAGGGTAAGATGTTTTGTGGTGTTTTCTTGTATGTTTGCCACCCATAAATGAAATAATCTGACATGAAGCACTTAGAGTGGTATTCTATGCTTCTTCGTGTTAGTTTCCTAAAAGGTTTGGAGTTTTCTTGAAAGGTTACCACCCATAAATGAAGTACTCGAATCAGAAACACTTATTGTAGCAGGGTAAGATACTTTATAGTGTTTTCTTGTATGTTTTCCACCCATAATGAAATAATCATACATGAAGCACTTAGAGTGGCATTCAAAAGATTCTTCTTGGTGGTTTCATGAAAGATTTAGAGTATTCTTGAATGGTTCCCACCCATAAATGATGTACTCTTATCAGTAACACTTCTCGTAGCGGGATAAGATGCTTTGCGAAGTTTTGTTGAATGTTTACCACCCAGAAATGAATAAATCAAATATGAAGCACCTAGAATGGTATTCTATGATTCTTTGTGGTGGTTTTATGAATGGTTTGGAGTTTTCTTGAAAGGTTACCACCCATAAATGAAGTACCTGGATCCAAAACACCCATAAATGAAGTAATCGGACATGAAGCACTTAGAGTGGTATTCTACGCTTCTTCGTGTTAGTTTCCTGAATGGTTTGGAGTTTTTTTGAAAGTTTACCACCCATAAATTAAATGAAGTACCTAGATCAGAAACACTTCTCATAGCAGGATAAGATGCTTTGTTGTGTTTTCTTGAATGTTTACCACTCACAAATTAAGTAACCAGACATGAAGCACTTAGAATGGTATTCTACGCATCTTCGTGTTGGTTTTCTGAAAGGTTTAGAGTTTTCTTGGAGGGTTACCACTCATAAATGAAGTACGAGGATCATAAACACTTCTCGTAGTAGGATAAGATGTTTTGTGGAGTTTTCGTGAATATTTACCACCCATAAAAGAAGTAATAAGACATGATGCACTGAGAGTGGTATTCTATGCTTCTTCGTGGTGGTTTCCTGAAAGGTTTGGAGTTTTCTTGATTGGTTACCACCCGTAAATGAAGTACCCGGATCAGAAACACTTCTCGGAGTAGGATAAGATGGTTTGTGGTGTTTTGTTGAATATTTACCACCCATAAATGATGTACTCCGTAATGAATCGCTTAGAGTGGTATTCAACATTTCTTCGTGGTGGTTTCTTGAAAGGTTTGGAGTTTTCTTGAAAGGTTACCACCCATATATGAAGTACTCGGATCAAAAACACTTATCGTCGCAGGGTAAGATGTTTTGTGGTGTTTTCTTGTATGTTTAGCACCCATAACTAAAGTGCTCGGATCAGAAACACTACTTGTAGCAGGAACGTGCTTTGTGGTGTTTTGTTGAATGTTTACCACCCACAAATGAAATACATGGTCATGAAACGCTTAGAGTGGTATTCGACGTTTCTTCGTGGTGGTTTCCTGAAAGGTTTGGAGTTTTCTTAAAAGGTTAACACCCATAAATGAAGTACCTGGATCAGAAACAGTTCTCATAGCATGATAAGATGCTTTGTTGTGTTTTCTTAAATGTTTACCACTCATAAATGAAGTAATCAGACATGAAGCACTTGGATTGGTATTCTACGCATCTTCGTGTTGGTTTTCTGAAAGGTTAAGAGTTTTCTTGGAACGTTACCACTCATAATTGAAGTACTCGGATCATAAACACTTCTCATAGTAGGATAAGATATTTTGTGGAGTTTTCGTGAATATTTACCACCCATAAAAGAAGTAATAAGACATGAAGCACTGAGAGTGGTATTCTATGCTTCTTCGTGGTGGTTTCATGAAAGGTTTGGAGTTTTCTTGAATGGTTATCACCCATAAATGAAGTACCCGGATCAGAAACACTTCTCGGAGTAGGATAAGATGATTTGTGATGTTTTGTTGTATGTTTACCCTCCATAAATGAAGTAATCAGACATGAAGCACTTAAAGTGCTATTCTATGCTTCTTCATGTTTGTTTCTTGAAAGGTTTGGAGTTTTCTCGAAAGGTTACCACACATAAATGAAGTATCCGGATCAGAAACACTTCTCGTAGCAGGATAGATGCTTTGTGGTGTTTTCTTGGATGTTTACCATCCTTAAATTAACTAATCAGACATGAAGCACTCAGAGTGGTATTATATGCTTCTTCGTGTTGGTTCCCTGAAAGGTTAAGAGTTTTCTTGGAAGTTTACCACCCATAAATGAAATACTCGGATCAGAAACACTAGTCGTAGCAGGATAAGGTGATTTCTGGTGTTTTGTTGAATGTTTACCACCCGTAAATGAAATACTCGGTCATAAAAGCTTAGAGAGAGGTATTCGTCGTTTCTTCGTGGTGCTTTCCTGAAAGGTTTGGAGTTTTCTTGAAAGGTACCCATAAATTAAGTACTCGGATCAGAAACACTTATTGTAGTAGGGTTAGATGCTTTGTGGTGTTTTCTTGTATGTTGCCACCATAAATGAAATAATCATACATGAAGCACTTAGAGTGGCATTCTATGCTTCTTCGTGGTGGTTTCATGAAAGCTTTAGAGTTTTATTGAATGATTACAACCCATAAATTATGTTATAGGTCATGAAGCGCTTAGAGTGGTATTCGACGTTTCTTCTTGGTGGTTTCCTGAAAGGTTTCGAGTTTTCTTGAAAGGTTACCACCCATGAATTAAATACTCGAATCAGAAACATTTATTGTAGCAGGGTATGCTTTGTGGTGTTTTCTTTAATGTTACCACCCATAAATGAAGTAATAAGACATGAAGCACCTAGAGTGGTATTCTACACTTCTACTCGGAGAAGAAACACTTCTCTTTGCAGGGTAAGATGCTTTGTGGTGTTTTCTTTAATGTTTACCACCCAAAAATTAAGTAATTAGGTATGAAGCACTTAGAGTGGTATTATACGCTTCTTCGTGTTGGGTTCCAAAAAGGTTTTGTGTTTTCTTGAAAGGTTAACACTCATAAATGAAGTACCAGGATCAGAAACACTTCTCTTAGCATGATAAGTTGCTTTGTGGTGTTTTCTTGAATGTTTACCACCCATAAATGAAGTAATCAGACAGGAAGCACCTAGAGTGGTATTCTACGCTTCTGCTTGTTGGTTTCTTGAAAGGTTTTGAGTTTTGTTGGAAGGTTACCACTCATAAATGAAGTACTCGGAGAAGAAATACTTCTTTTTGCAGGGTAAGATGCTTTGTGGTGTTTTCTTGAATGTTTACCACCCAAAAATTAAGTAATTAGACATGAAGCACTTAGAGTGGTATTCTACGCTTCTTCGTGTTGGGTTCCAGAAAGGTTTTGAGTTTTCTTGAAAGGTTAACACTCATAAATGAAGTACCAGGATCAGAAACACTTCTCTTAGCAGGATAAGATGCTTTGTGGTGTTTTCTTGAATGTTTACCACCCATAAATGAAGTAATCAGACAGGAAGCACTTAGAGTGGTATTCTACGCTTCTTCATGTTGGTTTCCTGAAAGGTTTAGAGTTTTATTGGAAGGTTACCACTTATAAATGAAGTACTCGGATCATAAACACATCTCGTAGCAGGATAAGATGTTTTGTGGAGTTTTCTTGAATGTTTACAACCCATAAAAGATGTAATAAGACATGAAGCACTGAGAGTGGTATTCTATGCTTCATCGTGGTGGTTTCCTGAAAGGTTTGGAGTTTTCTTGAAAGGTTACCACCCATAAATGAAGTACACGGATCATAAACACTTCTCGTAGCAGGGTAAGATGCTTTGTGGTGTTTTCTTGAATGTTTACCACCCATAAATGAAGTAATCATACATGAAGCGCTGAGAGTGGTATTATATGGATCTTCCTGGTGGTTTGCTGAAAGGTTTGGAGTTTTCTTGAAAAAGGTTACCAATCATAAATGAAGTACTCGGATCAGAAACACTACTCGTAGTATGATAAGATGCTTTGTGGTGTTTTGTTGAATGTTTGCCACCCATAAATGAAGTACTCGGTAATGAAACACTTAGAGTGGTATTCGATGTTTCTTCGTGATGGTTTCCTGAAAGGTTTGGACTTTCTTGAAAGGTTACCACCCATAAATAAAGTACTCGGATCATAAACACTTATCGTAGCAACGTAAGATGATTTGTGGTGTTTTCTTGTATGTTTTGCCATCCATTGATGAAGTAATCAGACATGAAGCACTTAGATTGACATTTTATGCTTCTTCTGGTGGTTTTATGAAAGCTTTAGAGTTTTCTTGCAAGGTTACCACTCATAAATGAAGTAATCATATCAGAAATATTTCTTGTAGTAAGATATGATGCTTTGTGGTATTTTCTTGAATGGTTATGTCCCATAAATAAAGTACTCGGATCATAAACTCTCGTAGCAGGACAAAATACTTTGTGGTGTTTTCTTGAATGTTTCCCACCAATAAATGAAAATCAGACATGAAGCGCTTAGAGTGGTATTCTACGCTCCTCTTAGAAGATTATCACCCATAAATGTAGTATTCTGATTAGAAACATTTATCGTAGCAGGATAAGATGTTTTGTGGTGTTTTCTTGAATGTTTACCACCCATAAATGAATAAATCAAATATAAAGCACATAGAATGGTATTCTATGCTTCTTTGTGGTGGTTTTATGAAAGGTTTAGAGTTTTCTTGGAAGGTTACCACTCATAAATGAAGTACTCAGATTAGAAACACTTCTCTTAGCAGGATATGATGTTTTGTGTTGTTTTCTTGAATGTTTATCACCCATAAATGAAGTAATCAGACATGAAACACTTAGAGTGATATTCTACGCTTCTTCGTGTTGGTTTCTTAAAAGGTTTGGAGTTGTGCTTTATATTATTCACTATGGAACCAACATAAGTGTGAAAACACCCATAGTTTCAATTAACCAAATTAGGATACATATAAGAATGTTAAACACAAGTTGTGCAATGTTATTCTAGTTGTCGTGCATGTTGATTGATTTTACTATGCATACTTAATTTGATTATGCATGTTAATTGAAAACGCCAGCATACAAAATATGGTTTTCAGGCATGTTATTCTAGTTGTCATGCATGTTGATTGATTTTACTATGCATAATTATTTGGTTATGCATGTTAATTAAAAACGCCAGCATACAAAATATGGTTGCCAGACATGTTATTCTAGTTGTCATGCATGTTGATTGATTTTACTATGCATACTTAATTTGGTTATGCATGTTAATTGAAAACGCCAGCATACAAAATATGGTTGTCAGGCATGTTATTCTAGTTGTCATGCATGTTGATTGATTTTACTATGCATACTTAATTTGGTTATGCATGTTAATTTAAAACGTCAGCATACAAAATATGGTTGTCAGGCGTGTTATTCTAGTTGTCATGCATGTTGATTGATTTTTACTATGCATACTTATTTTTGTTATAAGTTGTTATGCATGTTATTCTAGTGTCATGCATGTTATTCTAGTTGTTATGCTTGTTATTTGATTTATTATGCATACTTACATTCTAGTTGTTATGCATAGTAAACTTTATTTTTCTGTTGTTATGCTTGTTAGTTAATTTACTATGCATACTTATTTGGTTGTTATGTATGTTATTATAGTTGTTATGTATGTTATTATAGTTGTTATAGTAGTTTTTGTGATGTAATGTAGCTTAAACTTAATTTTCTGTTGTTATTTATGTTAATTGAAAAACACTTGCATACTTATTTAGTTGTTGTTATGCATATTATATTTGTTATTATGCAAGCTATTTTCGGTGTTATGGATGTTATTATAGTTGTTGTGCAGCTTAAATTTAATTTTGTTCTTTTATGAATGTTAGTCAATTTAATATGCATGCGCTGTAATAACATGCATAACAACTGAGAAAAAATTAATATGCATAACAACTGGGAAAATATGAATATGCACCAAAAAATTAATATGCATATAAATAAATTAATATGCATTACAAATTCGCATATATATGAAATGAAAATCTATCATATATTAACATGCATTACAAATCTTAACTCAAAACAATTAACATACATTACAAATTATAAATAAATTAATATGCATTACAAATAAATTAATATGCATTACAAATTCGCATATATACAAAATGAAAATCTATCATATATTAACATGCATTACAAATAGTAACTCAAAACAATTAACATGCATTACAAATTATAAATAAATTAATATGCATTACAAATAAATTAATATCATTACAAATTCGCATATATACAAAATGAAAATCTATCATATATTAACATGCATTACAAATCGTAACTCAAAACAATTAACATGCATTACAAATTATAAATAAATTAATATGCATTATAATTAAATTAATATGCATTACAAATTAACTGGAGAGAACAGTTTGTAAAAAATGGAGAAAATTTTAGGACGAAATGGACGAGCGTATCAATTGCGTATCAAATTGCGTATCAGTGTATCAGCTCCCTATCAAATAATCCATGGCGAAATTAACTACGTCTCAAATGATCCTAATAGTTTATAAAAATGATTAGGCTCCAAAAGCTCTTACACATGCAAATTAATTTTATATATCATCCATTCGATTTTTTTTATTTTTTATTTTTTGAAATAAATAGAGAAATACCCCATCACATTCATTTTTGCAAACAAAAGTAATACAAAGAGTTCAACGGCTATGTATTGTCAATAGCACCCCCCATTCCTATCTACTTTATCCTTTCAGTAAGCTATGCACTGATATTATTATCGATAATACCAGTCAGTGGCGGAGCCACGTTGTCCCAAGGGGGTGCAGCTGCACCCCCCTGGAAAATAAAATTTCAAAAATGACCATATATTTTTTTAAAAATTTCACAAATGACCATGTATTTGAAATTTTTTTGCATAAATGACCATGTAAAATATTTTTTTGCAAAAATAACCATCATTTCGAACCCCCTGGAAAATACCGTAAATCTTGAACTCCCCTGGCGAGAATTCTGAATCCGCCACTGATATCAGTGCATTACTGTTATCCGATGGAATCAATTACCCTATATAGGCCATCTCTCAACACTATAAGAACTACCCTACTAATCTTTATAGTCCTTGTTATCCCATTCCCGACATCATAGAGTCTGACAATTATACCCCTTACAAATGCAACATAAAACTGTCCCAACAACACTGGCCATAAGAAAAAAACAAAGCCAACATTGTCCATGGCAAAGGATTTCCTCCCTTCTTGTGTCTTCCTTCTCCCCTCTGGTGGCATTATCTTCATCAACATCTTGTAATTCCAGCAATTTGCATCCTTCTGTCTTGTTTCTTATCCACACCAGAAGTTGATTGCTCAGTTCAAATTTCCAGTTCCTTGTCCAGTATACAAGTAAAGAAATAACTTTTGTTTTGAATATTCTAATAGAAATAGGTTTTCCATCACCTAGTGTGCATCTATTTCTTTCCAGCCATCTGGTCCAGATGATGGCAGCACTAATTGTTGCCAGTTCTACATTTTCATGTATTTTTGAAGTAAAAGTGTCAGGTCACCTAAACATATAATTTTATCTTCCCACCCTAAATCTGTCAAAAAAATATCCCATATTTGAGGCATGTATGAACATTGAAACATCAGGTGATCTAGTTCCTCTATGTGTTGGCAAAACTGACATATTATGTCCCATTTCCACCCTTTTCTCTTTAAATTGGCCTTAGTCAGAATTTTATCATAACTAATTAACCAAAAACACTTTGATCTTCACAGGTATTTTTAGTTCCCAGATGATATTTCTACTGTTGTCCACAATACCCCTATGCATCAACCAATGGTATATACATTTATTTTTTATTGGGCCCCCTTTTCCTTCTTGCCATTGAATCACATCCCTATCTGTTGTCAATGATAAGATTTTGAGAACTAATCTACACAAATCCTCTAAATTTTCTCTATGTTGTGGTGACAGTTGCCTACTAAATTTCAAGCTCCTCAAGTGAGAATTCAAAGCCTCTGCAATTGTGATATCTTTATTAGTGCAGATAGTATAAAGGGAAGAAAAGGTGATATATAAAGAGACTCCCCCACACCAGTTATCTTTCCAGAATTTAAAGCTCTCTCCATTTCTTATTTTTCACTTGTTTGTTAATCTCAATAATTGCTTCATTATCCTTTAGCACTTTCCACAGTGCTGACCATATGTTCCTATTTTTTTTTCATTTTTCTATTTATTGTTTAAGATCTCTTTCCACCAGTCATTATATGCTGGATCCTTTAACCTCCACAATCATTTACATAATAATGATATATTCAATTCTTTGATACTAGTTATCCCCAGCCCCCCTTTATCTCTTGGTCTACATACCATATCCCCTCTACACAAACTATATCCTTTATGTTTACCATGGTACCACAAGAATTTGGCCCTTATTTGATCTAGTCTCCTTCTTATTTTGGGTGGAATTAGATGAAAACTCATCATATATATAGGTAAAGATGAGAGCACATTGTTTATTAAAACCAGTCTCCCCCTTAGTGACAAAAATGCTCATTTCCAAGTTTGTAATCTATATTGAAATTTCTCAATTACTTCTATCCAATGTTTATATCTAATTTGTTTCCAGTGAATAGGAATGCCTAAGTATCTTAAAGGTCAGTTCCTTATTTTACATCCAAATTGCATTGCTATTTTGTAATATTAACAAGGTATGCCTCACATTTTGAGTAATTAACTCTCATACATGTTAGATCTTCAAAGACAATAAAAGTCCATTTTATAGCATGCATCATCTGTTCATCTGTTTGACAAAATACATAGTATCATCAACATAGTGGAGGTTTATAATTTCATTACCTTTGTTAATTTTTGGGCCTAAGCCTTTGATTAAATTCATACTCCTTGCTTTATTCAGCAAAATATTGAGAGTATCAGCTACCAAATTAAACAATAAAGGTGAAATAGGGTCACCTTGTATTATCCCTCTTTTTACCTAAAATAATATGTCAGTGATCCATTTATATTGATACACACTTGGCCCCCTTTTAGTAACCTTTCTAACCAATGTATCCATTTTATAGGAAACCTTTAATCAACATTTCAAATAGAAATTTTCAATGGACCCTATCATATGCCTTTTCTAAATCAATTTTCAATACCATACCTTCTTTTTTATCAGTTTTTGTGGAGTGTATAATCTCTGATGCACATATAACATTATCTAGGATGTATCTATTTTTCATAAAAGTTGATTGAGAAGAGTCTATCAATTCATTCACCACAAGTTCCAATCTCTATGTGAGAACTTTAGTAATCAACTTATATATAAAGTTGATTAGAGAAATAGGCCTAAAATGTTTGATCTCCACTGCCTCATACTTTTTTGGTATAAGACATATCATGGCCCTATTTATCTTTGAAATGTCTATCTTATCATCATAGAAACCTTGGAATATATCTAGAACATATTTTTTAATCATTGGCCAATATTTATGTAAGAAGTTGAACACTATACCATCTGGTCCTGGTGATTTGATCCCATTTGATGAAAAAAGTGCATCTGTAATTTCTTTTTCTAAAAATGTGGCAATTAATTTATCCCTCCTGTTACTAGGTACTTTTTCATCTTCTTTTCTTATTCACATATTGCTCTCCCTCTTTAGCAAATAGGTTCTTATAGAATTCAATTATATGTTTCTCTATTGTATCTTTATCTTCTTGGATATTTTCCTCGATTTTTAGCCTTGATATTGCTTTCTTCTTTTTTGACTGAGTAGCTATCTTGTGAAAATATGAAGTGTTATTATCTCCTTCGAATAATCATTTTTGTTTTGCTCTTTCTTCCCAGTATTTTTGTTCTTCTGTATATATATCATCTAAATCTTTATGCAGTTGCAAAAACTCTCTATGTTCATTCTCTGACCAATCTATATCTTCTTGTGTTTTTTTGTAAATTATCTAATTTCCCTAACAAATGTCTTTTATTTCTGTTTTTATTTCCATAATAGTTTTTAGCCCAGCCTTTCATCTTTTTTCTTACAAATTTTATCTTTCTACACCATCTCAGTATAGGGTCTTGAGTATGCATATCTGTATCCCATCATTTAGGGAGTAGTTTGTTAAATTCCTCAATATCTCTCCAAGTACTACTGAATCTAAATACTTCTGATTTATGATTTTGCTTTTTCATTTGCAGTAATAATGAAGTGTGATCAGATTTGTATCTAACTAAAGCTTTCAACTCTACATCTGTGTAATGCAATTCCCAATCAGTGGAGCAAAATTTTTTATCAAGTAGTGCTAATATTGGGTGAGACCTTCTATTAGACCATGTAAGTTTTATCTCAGATGTCTAAAATTGCATCAACTGTAATTTGTCAATCATGTTGTTAAACCTATTCATCCTAGTTATCTTGATATTATCATTATTTTTTTCATAACTAAATCTAATTGCATTGAAGTCCCCCATTATTACCCAGGGTCCTGTCCATAATGTTCTCAAATTTATTACCTCTTGAAAGAATTTTTTCCTAAGACTGCAGTTTGTAGGACCATAAACCACAATTAGCCCAAATATATACTCATCTTTTTCATCTTTTAGCAGTATGGATATTGTGTATCTAGTTAGATGTTTGAATAAAATTGTATATTTTGAACTATTTACTCCAGTGATAACACCCCCCTTTGTACCTAATGCTGGTAACATCCTCCATTCAAAGTCTTTTGGAAGAAAAGAATTAATAAATCTTTTTGAGACAATACTTACTTTAGTTTTTTGTATCCCCACTATATCTATATTATGTTGGACAATCAATTCCTTGAAATATTTCTTTTCACACTTTTATTTATTCCTCTTATATTCCTGTTAAGAATCTGCATTAAACAATCATATATTGAGCCCTTGACACAATTGTATCTAATTTTTTTCTTTTATCTATATCTTTTTTTAAAACTTAGTCCCATACTTCACTTTGAATTATATTTCCTCTAGTGTGGAGTCAAATTATTTTTTAGAAAGAGATTTTAGAAA
The DNA here is from genome assembly GCA_964058865.1 of Eleocharis quinqueflora. NCBI lineage: Eukaryota > Viridiplantae > Streptophyta > Magnoliopsida > Poales > Cyperaceae > Eleocharis > Eleocharis quinqueflora. The sequence continues at coordinate 134,939 of CAXKVX010001631.1, read as the reverse complement.
CTTTACTGCATCTATACTATCTTCAAATGTGTCAGCCAAGTTTAATCCAAAACCCTTGAACAGTTCTACTACATGTACATCTGTAAGTTTTGTAAATGGAAATGCTCTGGATATATAATTCATACCTGAAGCCATTATTTGTCTCATTGACTTTGTCTTCAGATTGATTGCTTTATCAAGCACTGAATTTTCTGGATTTTTTAATCTCAGTCTGAGACTTTGTCTAGTGGTTTGAGGCATTTGTCTCTCTAACACATGATCAATTTGATTTCCATCTAGAGCATCTTCTTCTTTCTCTTCAGTTTGATCTCCCTTGTCTTGTGCATCTTCTCCTTCAACTTCCTTTCCTTCATCTTGTAGACTCTCTTCCCTATGAACTTCCTTTACCCCCTTGTTTTCAGGTTCCAGAGTTATCACCTCCTGTGTCTTTTGATTGGTAACCAAACCAACTTTCTCCTTAGTGACACCTGATGTGGATCCTATCTCTACCATCTCATAGCTTGTCTACTAGCACTCCTTTTCATTTTAGTCTGGCTAGCAGCTCTCTTGTAGCCTCCTCATCAATTGAGTTATATTCCTTGTTCTCTTCACCAATATCAACTGCTTGTATCATCTCTGTCTCTTCTCTAACTTCCTGATCTATATTTTTCATAGTTTTCATTGAGATAGTCCTCTCCCTCTTCTTCTTTTTCTCCTTCAACAAAATCATCCCTTTGCCTATCATCCTCATTTTCTTTGAAATTAGGGTTAATATCTTCTCTGTTAATCCTTCTTTTCACCCCTTTGTCTTTCTGGTTCTCTAGCATTTTGTCATATAGAAATCGAACTTTTGCCCAACAATATTTTCCCTATCGTTTCTGAAAATAACATTCTTGGAATCTGATATATATTCGATTTTATTTTTGGTCTAATTTTATATCAATTGGATGACTCGTGCTTCATGTATTGTTCTTCTTATTAAAAAAAGTATATGTTGGATATAACTTAGGTATACAACTAACCTCATATGAATTCATCGTTTTGTTATGTTCTATTATGTTGTAATTAACTGCATTATTGGCATTATAAACATCTTTAACATGTCGATAAGAAACATTATTCAAGTTCAAAATTTATTTCACGTTGTTTTTTTTAAAACTTAAGCCTTTTCAATAGATATATTTTTTCTTCTTCTAAAAATCTAAAAAATAATTACAGTAGCGTAAAGTTGGTAACAAAATTGTGTAATTTTTAACAAGCTTTAAAAATAGTTGTTGTTCATGTTGTGCGCTGTTTTCACATTATTAGAATGGTTATCTAGTTTTCTCACTTAATATGGATTTTCAAACTTAAAATCCATTAGACCAGCCAATTGTACCATAATTAATCACATGTTTAGTGTAGTGTTTTAATAACGGGACGGGTCAGGTACCCGTGGATCCGACCCGTCCGGATCCACGGGTATGGCGGGACGGGTATGCACGGGTCCGAACTCAAAACCCCTAACCCGACCCGTGATAAACCCGGGCGGGTCGGGCACAGGTCGGATCTGTCCAACTTTTTGAATTTTTTGATTTTTTTTGAATTTTTTTTTTGAATTTTTGAATTTAAAACTGCACATTATTTTAATATATATATTTCCGAATTTTTCTGATTTTTTTTGAATTTTTTTGAATTTTTTTGAATTTCTTTGAATTTTTGCACGGTTTCACGAGTCGGGCACGGACGGATCTTAGGACGGGTCGAGCACGAGCTCGGGTTAGACGAGTTTGGGAGATTTGGGGCCAACCCGACCCGTGATAGATCCGTGGATCCGGGATCCGCGGATCCGGATGGATCCGAACACAAGCACGGGTCGGGCACGAGCGGGTAGACCCGCCCGGATTTTTTTAAAACCCTAGTTTAGTGTAATAAGCTACTACACATGAAAGTAAAAGAATAAAAAATAAATTTACTAACGAAAATAAATACTAAATAAACTTGCGAGTGAAACTCTTTTCACTCTCAACACATTACTTATCATAATTAATTAAGATTTAAGAACAACATAAAACACCATGAATTAAGTATATATACTTTGTATTAATAATTTATTGGGTTCTCTTATCCTCTATTTTGCCCAAAAAATTCAAGATGAAAGATAAAATAAAGCCAATCTAGCTCGTCTATTTGAAAAATCACATCTAACGAAAAGTGAAAGAGGCAAAACCTAAAAAGCAAAAGAGAGAGGATTCCTTTGCTTTCTTTCATGGTCTTTCTTTTCTTTAATTTTCCCTTTCTCTCTCTGGTTTTTTTTTTTTTTTTTTTTTTGAAACTTGTCTCTCTGTTTTTTTAGCTAACCCCCCCCCCCCTCTCTCTCTCTCTACTCTCACACTTTATTCGCCTCTACAATCTCTGTAATCATTCCCTCCTGGAAGGAAGCTCTGCCACCTCTCTCTCTCTCTCGACTTGTTGACAAATGCGCGTTTGATTCTTCCTATTTAGACTTGATTTTTGGATTCTTTTAGAAACATCTTGCATTTCGCTCCCAATTTCCTCTTTTCCTGATCGCGACCTTCGTATACATTTTCTTTCTTCCAGTATTTTTTTTTAGAAAAGAGAAAAAATCGAAGAGCTCTTTCTTCCTAGAAGGCTAGAACGCATATATCCCGGTATCGGGTTCTCAAATTTTGAATCTAATCGCCATTTTCGCTCTATCTTTTTTCTTTCTGGTTTCTATTCATCATGGGTCTATGCTACCCAAAACCAACAACCAAAGACAAAGATCGAACTAAACATGAAGAAATCATTGAAAATCCTCAAACACCAAACAACCATCAATGCGAATCTAAATCTACTAGCCCGAAACAACACTACAATTACTACCTCGCGAGCCCTTTTCCAGCCTCCGTTAAATCCTCTCCTATAAATCCGAATTCGACCCCAAAACGACCCACTACACCTCTTCATTATTTGAAGAAGGCAATCGCACCTGGTTCTCCAGCTAAACACATCAAGGCATTGCTCAGACGAAGGCAAGGCTCCGTAAAACCTAACGAAGCTTCGATACCAGAAGATGGTGTCGAGGAGATAGGGTTGGATAAGAATTTCGGGTTTTCGAAGAACTTCTTCGCCAAGTACGAATTGGGGAAAGAGGTGGGAAGGGGACATTTTGGGTACACTTGTGTTGCTAAGGCGAAAAAAGGAGAGATGAAAGGTGAAGAGGCCGCTGTCAAAGTGGTTCCTAAAGCTAAGGTAGTGGTTGTATTTACAGATTAAAACATTTTTTTTCCTCATACGGATTTACAAGCTAGAAATAATTACTCATAATTTACAGTTTATTTTAATTTCATCTACAAATCTGGCTATTTTACGGCATAAAGACTGCAAACTATAATTATAAAAATTCCTGTGATTTCTGGTTTTAATTCTTTGAATTTTCTTTATAGCAAATACCAATCTAGCTCGTCTATTTGAAAAATCACATCTACAAATCTGAGCGAACTACTTTGTTATAATGTGTAGCTTTTATAACATGCATTTGCTATAAAACTTTTTTTTTTTGCACTTGGAACCTTTGATAGTGGTTAGTACTGTTAAGTTGTTATCTGTAAGACTGTAATGCTTAGAAATGGAAGGTGTTGAAGTTTCTCAATCATTGTTTCCTAACAGGAAAGATTAGTTTTCAGTTCCTTTGATTATTGTGCAAGTTGACTTATTCTGGTGACCAACTAGATATACATTTTTTTAACATATGAGGGCTTGTTTGAATTTACTATACTGGTTTTTCAAAAGAATAACACTGATATACTGTATTCTAAAATTTGACAATTCTGTGCTGTTTTTCTACTACGTGTGTTCAGCACTTCTGACTGGATGTAAATTATTCAGTATCGAAAAATAAACCTTTTCTTTTTTATTGCTAGAAGGTCCTTTTGTTTATTTTAATTACTGTTTGGCAGCAGAATCTGATGAATATCTGGTATACATTGGAAACATGCCTGTTTGCATTTATATTCTTGTTTTCAGATTAAATTTAATGCTTCAAAGTAAAAATTGCAATAACAACAACAACAAAGCCTTTTGCCAAATAAGTTGGGGTAGGCTAGAAACGAAGCCCATATTGGCTTTCATTTCCATAAGATTGGCTGGATTTTTATGTTGGCTCGCCAAGCCTATCACAATTCTCCTCCTTTCCGGGCTTCTTCAACGTAAAAGTTAACTTTGGAAAAAATATTGTTCAACTGCCGTCCTGGTGCTTCATTTATGGCCTTATTTCTTGAATTTGCGTTATGCCCTTTCTGTTTCCGCACAGCTTCAGCTTGAAAATTCATTTATTGTTCAATTTTAACTTTCTTTTGGCACAGTTAACCTGGGTCCGTATGTAATTGATTAAACAGTAATAGAAAATGGTATGCAATTTCTTTGGTATGATGGGATTATATTTATTCATGTATAAAGTTGACTTGGTATATGTTTCTAACATATAAGTACCAGGATATCTGAGCACTACCATTTTTCTCTCAACTGTTGTGTCATTTTCTCTACAGATGACAACAGCGATTGCAATAGAAGATGTCAGGAGAGAGGTTCGAATTTTGAGGTCTTTGGCGGGGGCTGCTAACCTAGTACAGTTCTACGATGCATATGAAGATGATGATAACGTATACATAGTCATGGAGTAAGTATATATCGTCATTAAGTACATGCCTGCTCAAGTTAACTGACCAAACACTATTAGCACACCTAAGGATTGATACTCTGAATTAAATGCACTGTGCATGGCCCAAAGAATGGTACAGTGCTCTAAAGGATTAAAGACTTAAATAAGTCTCACAAAAGTAGAAAAGAAAATAGAGATCACATTTTAGTTCTAGATCTAATCGAAAATCGTCCTTACGTGCAGTAATATTACTAAATCTTGTGATATCGTTACTAATATCAACCAGCAGTTCTAACAGACCATCTATTCCGCGTTTTCTGAACTTCAACATGGGTATACTACTTGATTAGATCCTTTAATGGTACCTTTTAAAATTGAGTGACAACTTTCTGTTAACACAGGTTGTGCAAAGGAGGTGAACTACTTGGTAAGATTCTTTCAAGGTACCTTTTACAATTTGCCTTTACCTCTCTTTTCATTTTCTTTTGAGTTAATAAAATTCTACTCACGTCTTTGTATCTATTTAAAAAAATAGGGGTGGGAAGTACTCAGAGGAGGATGCAAAAGCTGTTCTCGTTCAAATTTTAAGTGTTGTATCCTTTTGTCATCTACAAGGAGTGGTACATCGGGATCTTAAGCCTGAGGTATGCATTATGTATATTTTTCATGGTTCTCCTGTTTGGATGCTCCTTTTAGAGGGGCATTGGTCAAGTTTTCTAGCTTAAATTAACGTGCTTGGATTAAGCAATGAAGTACAGTTAAGTTAAATATATTTGGATTTGATGTTGAAATACTCGGGAATTAAGGTTGTATCATTTGCATTTTCAGAATTTTCTATTTGCATCAAATGATGATGATTGTACACTGAAGGCTATTGATTTCGGTTTGTCGGACTACGTAAAGCCTGGTAAGAATAGTAAAGTTATAAGCCGGATAGCTGTTTTCTGTATATTTGGGCCTGTATGTGTCAGTACTGGTTGGGAGTGGGAGTTAATTTCCAATTTGGCGTGCTTTGTTGTATTTTTATTTTTGTTAATAGCATGTTTTCTTGTCAAGTTATACGGTTATGTAAGTCTTCCCTTGATTATTTTTATCATATTACCATCACCATCACCGTCACCCTGTCATTGTCACCATCACCATCACAACCATCATTGTCACCATTACTACCATTCTCATTCTCATTAATAGTATTATTTTTGTTGTTATCCAATCATTAATTATGCTACTCACTTTTATTTTAATCACTTATTGTACTTTTGTTGTATTTTATATAGATGAAAGGTTAAATGACATAGTAGGTAGTGCTTACTATGTGGCGCCAGAAGTTCTGACAAGATCATACGGCACAGAGGCTGATATGTGGAGCATAGGGGTTATCTCTTACATATTATTGTGTGGGTCCCGGCCCTTCTGGGCCCGCACCGAGTCGGGCATATTCCGTTCAGTTCTCAAGGCTGAGCCCACCTTTGAGGAGGAACCATGGCCTACCCTGTCAGCAGAGGCCAGGGATTTTGTTAAGCGGCTTCTTAATAAAGATTATCGCAAGAGAATGACAGCCTCACAAGCTCTCTGTATGTTTTCTTAGCAGATACCTACAATTTGTCTGTCTGAACTGGCACCATATATGCATATGCATCATTGCGTAGATCCATTAAGAGATCACGACTATATCTGTCCATTTACCCATGTGTACACCAGATTTGGTCCACCTAGTAACCAATGCCTGTTATCACACTTGTATAGTTGTATACATCAATCCATTAGCATGGATGTATGATGTTTACACGTGAAAACATCAGTACATGGTTCCATGACTTATTCACATGGACCATCTATTCGCGTAATACATGTATATTTGCAAATAGGTACTCCTTTGTGCATACACAGACATAGACAGTCACACAGATGACCTATTGCTCATATGGGGACCTACCTTTTAGTACATGAGATTTGAACATGTTTTTACGCACATTTCTATAGCTATATTTTGGATGTAAATTAAAAAGAAATCAAATATAAGGTCAAAATTTGAAATAGGAATCAAGTTGACGTCATCAGTTTGTATAATACAAAGGCTGATTCTTTATTTGACTTTTTTCTTTTTTTTTCCCATTTAAATGAAAGGTCATCCATGGATTCATGAGTCACATAAAGCAAAGATTCCATTGGATGTTATAATATACAAGATGATGAGAGCTTATGTGTGCTCCTCATCTCTGAGGAAATCAGCTTTAAGGGTTAGTCCCCTTGTTTCATAGTTCCTACCAAAGAAAAAAAAAAACAGTACTTCCCTCTATATTGGACTGACTTGATAGAGAAATATTCATTGTTTGTTTGTTTTGGGTTTTGTATTTTTTAGGCACTTTCCAAGACTATGACAACAACACAACTATTGTACTTGCAAGAGCAATTCAAACTGTTGGAGCCAAACAAGAATGGCTACATCTCTTTACAGAACCTTAAAACAGTGAGAATGTTGCACCTATTTTGTTTCTTGCACACTTGGTCAAATATTTTCAAGTTCTCATTTTTCTCATTTTACATGCTGATTTGTGTCATCAATACTGTTTTATCTTTTGTTAAGGTTCTAATGAAATTGTATTCCATTCAGGCCTTGGTGAAAAGCTCTACAGAAGCAATCAAGGACTCCAGAGTTATTGATTTTGTAAATGTGGTATGTTTTTGTAAATAAAAGTTGCCATGAATATAATATACTACTTTCTATTTCTCATGTGATATGTTCTTTGTCATATTATATATTCAGGTGAGTTCTCTACAGTACAGAAAATTAGATTTCGATGAGTTTGCAGCTGCAGCTATTAGTGTCTACCAGATGGAAGGCCTTGAAACGTGGGAGCATCATGCACGCACCGCTTTTGATATATTTGACCAAGAAGGCAATCGGCCAATAATGATTGAAGAACTTGCATCGGTATGACCAACATTATGATACTCAATCAGTGGTCCTGTACCCGTCTATGATATCCATTAAGTTGGCCTTTATCAGTATTTACGAGCTGAGGACAGCCCAGATCTGAGGGTAGCAGAGTGCTGATTAGAGAGCCATTGCCAAAGAAATTACAATACACAATCAATGGCTTAACACAACTTCTTAATGTACTATACCAATCTTTAGTAGCTCATACATCGCACTAGCAGTAACTTTGCGCCACTACTGAACACAACTGCACTTCTATTAATTGCCTTCTTTTTGTTTTACTCTTCAGGAGCTTGGTCTCAGCCCTTCTGTTCCTGTTCATGTGGTACTAAAGGATTGGATAAGACACTCAGATGGAAAACTCAGCTTTCTAGGGTTTGTCAAGCTACTGCATGGGGTATCTTCCCGCAACTTTCCAAAAGCTTAGATAAGGTCTATCTCAGGTACCAATAGTAGTTTCAGGAAATTCTGATGCTGTAGTCAATCCACATATGCAACTTTAGGGTTAGAGCTTACTTTCCAATTCATCTCAATTTCTTTGTTTTTTGGGTTGTAGTCTAGTCAAAAAGGTATGTATAGAATTGAGGAATAGTGATGTCGTAGAGATCAGTCTTCAGAGGGAATTTATGCTTCTTCTTTTGTCTGAAGGCTCTCATGTTCTATTTCCAAATATAAAATCTCACTAATGGATTATATTGAATCTAATTGTTACTGTCTTTAACAAGACAGTACTGCATATTCACTGTCAAATAGAAAGCAAGGCACGATTACTTTTTTCCCCTTTTTTGTCGTTGTCCTGGCATTGCATCTGGTAAACTAACTTTATAATGTTATGAGCCCATTGCATGGAATTCATATCACCTGAAATTACAATAGCTGTATGTTTCTGATTCTCAACACTGCTACAACGTTTTTTATTTGTCCGCACAGTAATTGTTACGGTGCTGTTACAATGCTCACTCAGTAAAACTGTCAATTCTTCTCTGAAAATTTCTTATCATTTTAGAAGATATGAATTCCATTGCATGACTGCGCTAGAAAAGGTTTTTCAATTGATGACATCCTTCATCCTACTCTAAGACTTCTTAAATAACGCCTCTTTTTTCCAATGTGTTCTAACTTTGATAAATTTCATTAATCTAATTGTAGACTTTATAATTTAATGAATGGAAAAAGTTCCCATGTAAAGTTTTAAAAGATATAAAATTTGATTTTCAAGTAAATGTCAACGTGAACAATATTTTCAATAGTTTGATCGGTTGCTTTCACTTATATATAGGGTGTAATTGTGTAAAATAGTTTAACATAAAGTGTAGGATAAGTGCAAACAATTATGGATTGTGCAAACAGTTAGATTGGTCGTTAGCTCTGTTGAACACATCCTCATGAGATTTTAGCTTGAGAGCTGGTACGTAGATATCAATATTGATAGCGACTATTGATACTAATATTGATATCAAGTATCAATATTGGTGTTATTATGCACATTTAGTTAAGTTATTATGCACATTATTTGAGTTATTATGCATGTTATTTGTGTACTGAAATAGTTATGCATGTTATTTGAGTTATTATACACATTATTTGTTAACATGCATAATAATGTTTTCAGTACAAAAATAACATAAAATAAAATGCATAATAACTCAAATAATGTGCATAGTAACTCAACTAAATGTGCATAATAGCATCGGTATCGATAGTCGGTATCAATATTAGTATCTACAAAACATTATCCTTTTAGCTTTCATTCATCAATGCTATGGCATTTTACAAAATGTATATCTCTCGCGGTACTTCACATTCGTATCTTCAATTTCAATGTCATCGATTCAAACTATTGAAAGTACACAAAATCGAGCCTTAATAGTGGATCAGTTAAGTCTTAATACTTAATGTACCAAATTGATTGTGGACTATGTTATCCAAATACTTCATGGTATTTTGTTGCACTGTATCGGATACATATCCGATACTCGGATATTCGGATACTCCTTGGGATACGTATCTAATAAGCTACGTGGCGTATCCATGATGTGGCGTATCGAGATTGGCGCATCCAATTATTTTATTCACTTTGACTTACGAATTTGATATCTGATATGCCTCGATACGTTTCGAAACTCAATGTGACAATCATGTCTTGTAAAATCGCTCATAATTTTTGTTATATCGCTAGAAAAATGAGTAAAACATGAAGCATGAAGGAGATTCGAATTCAAGACAACTACACTATTAATTTTTATTAATTTTATTATTAAATTCTAATATTTTTAATTATTTTTTAATTAAAATTTAATATATATAGCCGCACCCGTATCTAAGAATTTTTTAAATCGTCGTATCACCGCACCCGTATCATAATTTTTGAAATTCGATACCCACATCCGCACCCGTGCAACACAGATTGTAGATAATACTCGTCTACGAAAATGAAAAGTAAGACTAGGGAAGTCCTAATCACCCTGTACACGTCATAATCTTATCACACAACTTGAAAGTCTTAATATTAGAGTCGTAAAGTCCTAATACTTGAGACACTCAATTGAAAAATACTTATAATTGTCAAAATTAGGGTTGTGGCTTAAAGCGCAAGACTAAGGTCAAATTACTAGGCGAAAGCGTTTTCAATCAACAATTTCAAATTAAAAGCTTTTAGACCTTAATTACTTAGCCAAGATTTAGAGCAAGCAATTTCTAGAAGTAATAGAGCAAATCACAAATCAACAAAAAGCAAAGTAATAAAGAGAGAGAGAGAAATAGTGTGAAGAGAGAGCAATCGAGAACAAGAGAACACGTTATGTAACGTGATTCGGCCTATCAATCAACTTAGGCCTACGTCCACGGGTCTCCCGAAAAAATCTTCATTTCGGGTCGATTTCACTATAAAATAAGTGTTCTTTTACAAAGTGCGGAGCCGATTTTTGACTTCTTCTAAATAAACTAGTCAATATTCTTCTTCTAGACCAATGTATGGGGCAACACCACATTATACGGTAAAAAGGTCTGATTGACAACACAATCAAGGACAGAGATGCACCACTTGACAACACAAATGTGATGCACCAAAAGCTAAAATCTAACTAAGGGTTTGTTCTCGAATTGACAATAAGAGAATAAAAGCTATCCTAATGCTCTCTAGGTTAGGTAGCTGGAGGAGACTTGAATTAGGCTCTTTGTTGTGCTCAATTTGATGCTTGGAAGCTTATGGGGGGTGTTTGATACCCTGCTGGTTTGTTTCTGCATCCTTTATATAGGTTGGGCACTTCTTGAGATCTTGGAACCTTTAAATTACTACCTGGTGTTACACAAACTCCATAACGCATTGGGGAAGGCGTTATAATGCCTTGAGCAACTTCCAGAAATGTCCTTCTTCTCTTGTGCAGCTGTCCTATAGGCCAATTCCTGCAAGAACCCATTATAACACTTGGGGAACCTGTTATAATGGGTTAGGAGACGTTATGACGCCTTGGCCAAGCATTACTGTAACGATGCGCTCGGGAAAACTCATGCTGCTGCTGCCTCTCTCTCCTCTTGATCCGTTGTGACGGGTTGGACACTCGTTATGACGGGTTGCTGACCCGTTGTGACGGGTTCTGGAGCGTTATGATAACATTGTGCTCTGTTTGGCACTGTGAAGCCTTTCCTTGATGACTTGAGCATCTCTTGACTTGTCTATGGCATGTTTGAGCATGTCTTGACTTGTCTAGGACATGTTTGAGCATTTTTTGACATCAGTATGTACCTATTTTAACCTGCATCTTCACCAGAACTCATGTGCAAGGTTAGTACTTAATTGTTTTGCAAATTGTCAAATAAGGGATGAGTTTAATCCAACAAACTCCCCATTTTGGCAATTTGCAAAACCATTTGAGATGTACATACCAAGTGATGCACATCATCATTTCTCCTCTTTTTTGCAAATAATGACAAAAGGTTCAAACAATCAAGCTCTCCCTGAATTTAACACATATATATATCCATACAAGTCAAGCAATTTTATATTACTCTCCCTTAATGAAATAAAATTTTCTAGTATTGCACAATTCATAAGTTCAAATAAGATTTTTCAATTGAGAAAAGTGGGTGTATTATGAGAGCAAAATCATCAAGAGGCATATAACAAAACATCAAATTTAATCAAAGTCATGCAAGAACATCATATTAAATATGAATTCATACAAGGAGCATAGCTAATAAAAAAAAGATAACTCTAGTCTAACCCTAATCATCATCACTACTCTCATGTCTCTCATCCTCCGGATTGAGTTGAGTTGCTCCTTCTTATCCACCTCCCATGTGATCTTCGAGTTCGGTAGGATCGGAGCAATCATTCCAAGATCCAAATTGTTGAGTCCAATTGGTCCGGACCATAGAGTTGAACTCATTTTGATTGTCAAGTCTCTCATGTACACTTGCGGAGTTGTACTTGTTGTAGAGTGACAAGTGGTACACTTGTTGAGAGACATATTGAGTTTCTTCTTCAATCGTTGAGAAGGCGTAAGGCATCATTGCGTTGAAGGCATGAGGAGTATAGTAAGATGGGTCTTGAGGAAATTGGTACCAATGATATGACGGAGGAGGCATGTAAGAAAAGGTACCAGCTTGAGGCACGCTTGGCATAGGCTCTTCCTCCATGGCTTGTGGAGCATCCGGATCGGTGTATTGGTAAGGTTTTGCTCCCTCATTTCTTATCCAATCATTCATTGGTTTGAATTTCGGTTCCCAAGTCAAGTTATTATTGATAAAACCCTTCTTTCCAAGAAATGTGATTTGATTTGCCGGAAAGTAGATAATAGGATTAGACTCCCTTGGGTTAACGGGTATGACTATGTTCTTGTGCCATAGAATCCTGGTCAAGAGATGGTAGACTCATTGTCTTGTTGGTTAGAGCGGTTCTCATGTGGTTTAGAATGATGAAGGGTATGTCAACCACCTTGTCCTTAGCAATGAGGTGCCTAAGGAGAAACCCGTTTGTATGCTCTATATTTGTTTTGAGACATTTTTCGAGAATTAGAATGTTGTTTATAAGGATAAACAACAATCTATGAAAGGCGAGTAATTTGGAATCGAAATGGTCTTTGTGATGGTCTTTGGCTTCTAATCATTTCTTGTACTCAGTGAAGGATTCCTCATGTTGAGGCCACTTATGGTATACATCTACCTCTTCACCGTTCGCTACCATGCCAAGTACTTCGGTCAAGGTTTCGACATTGATTGGTATTTCTTGGCCATAAAAGTAGGTAGTCACACTGAAGGGTTCTTTGGTTGGCCTCATATTGGCATACAAAACCCTAATAGGATCCAAGACAAATTGTTGGTTTAATTCAATTAATGGTCTTCATGCCCAAAAGTCAATAGTTTGCACCAATTGATTGTACTCCCAATTACTCATTTGGTTATCCCCATTGATCAAGAATACAAAGGTATCGGAAATGGATCTATTCTTGAAGGTGCTATGAAAATTGGAGAATTTAATGGGCGATCGATATAGGATTCGATTTTGAGATGAGTTGGCCTAAGGGTTGAAAATATGTTGCCTTTCTGGTTGAGAGTTAGTGGGATTTTGTGTAGGTTGAGTAGAAGATGGAGTTGGTTGCGGATTTGGTGGTGGTACACTAGGGTTAGTATCCGAATTAGAGTTTGTATCGGTACCGGGTTGGTAGTTAAGAGAGGGACTATTTTCCCTTTGTGCCATGGCACGTTGGTTTCTTTCCTTCTCCAATTGTTTTTCAACCTCTTTCCTTTTCTTGTTGTACACAATTGGGAGCTTTGGTGGTGCCACGAGGGAGGAAAGAACTAGGAGGAAACTTACACGAAACATGTTGAAGAACCTCGTGAAGCTTGAGCAAATGCTGAAATTGATTGATCTCTTGAGGAATTCTTGGGAATTTAAAGGGTTTTAGGACTTGAGTTGCAGCGAGAATAGATTTAAAGAGTCTAATTTCGATTTTGACAAGAATAGAGACATTTGGAAAGATAGAATGCCTTTAAATAGCTGTAGAATTCTCAAGCGTTACAGTAATCCGTTACAACGGATTATCAACGCGTTATAATGGGTTTCCAACCGTTATAACGCTTCTTTCTCCTCTTCTGTAACGCTTTACACATTTAAACCCTTCTAACGGCTAGTTTTTTTTGTCTTCTAACCCGTTATAACGGGTTCCCAACCATTATAACGGGTTCCTGACCCATCGCAATGCCTTGTATAATGCTAGGCATAATTTTGCTATTTGTTCAGTTTTAATTTGTTGCTATGCTCCAAATTTGTTCTTTAATATTTATAGGGCTCAGTTCAGCTGTCATATGATGCTCATGCTCATGCAAATGTTCAGATAAGATTGTGACTTGGATATAAAGATCAATTAAAATTCACAAAACATCAAGCTTTTTAAAAAACAGAGTTTAAACTTCAGTTTAACCGTTTTAACGGGAAAAACTTGTTATGGCGTTAAGTTTTCAGGAAAAAACGTTTTTAACTGGTTTCTGCAGTTTAACGGTTTTAACTCCGTTTAAACCGTGTAAATCCGTTAAAATCAGGCCGTTTTAACGCCATTTTTTATTTTTTATTTTTTCTTTGTGTTTTTGCTGGATGCTTACTGTAATGTACTTGGTGATTTGTCAACTTGTTGAATTAATTTAGTTTTTTCATTTTTGTTTACTATTTTATTAACTTGGGATTAGTTATTGTGAGCTTAGTCGGGTAGTTACCAGTGTTATGATGATGTGTTGATTGTTTGGGTATACTGGTCTTGTGTGTTATATTGATGCTGGCATGAGATATTATTATGTTGGTACGACTTACGCAATTAGATAGTGGAGGTTATAAAAAATACACATTTCAAAATAAAATACATTCTAAATTCTAATTATTAAACATATCATATAACATCATTCATATTTTTAAATAATGAAAAAGGCAGCAATGCTAATAATAATGTTAAATATATTATATAATATATAGTTACATAGAGTCGTACATATGACAAAAGTGTGTATGTTTGCACCATAATTTGGTCTAAAATAAATAAATAATAGACAAAAAATGGTTGGCCGTTTTTTAATTTAACTTTCGTATAATTCCGTTTTAACGTTAAACCGTTAAGCGACCACCTCACCATTAAGGGCCGTTAAACATTTTTTAAAAGCTTGCAAAACATATAATTCAATAAAAAACGATCCATTGAATTATATAGTTTGCTACATGACTTCCCCTCAAACTAATATACACTCTAGAATTAGGTTTGGTAAACTTGGTCTTCTTATTGTATCTTTTGTCATACTTGTAAGCATGATTCTTAGCTTGAATAGGTTTGTCATTAGTCTTAGTTTTCTTTTCAATTTTAGGAGGTTGTTATTTCACAAATTCAAGACCGATCTTATCATGTGAACCTTGACCAATATACATTTTGTCATAGTCAATTTTAGTCTTGTTGTTTGAAGACTTAACAAACTTAACAAATTTAGAAGTCCAAGGATGTGCTTGTTTCAATTCTTTTTCTTTTTTAAAATTGATTTTGGTCTCAATGTCATTAATCCTACTTTGTAGCATTTCAATTTTCAGTTTTAGATCATTAATCATAGCATCCTTAACATTTAAAGACTTTTTGGACTCAACAAGCAATTCCTTAAGTTTGGTCACATTGAAAGATTCTTGTCTTTCATCCAAGTCACTAATGTCATCATGAAATTTAGAAAGGTCAAAGACTATCGTATTAGCTCGGCTAGGGGCCTCCAATTCTTGAGTGCTTGTAGTCTTGGTCTTTGATTGAGTTGTTGTCTTTTGCGCTTGATCATCCACTTTAGCAAGACTCAAAGGTTTCTCGATTTGCTTATCACCATCTTTATTTGTAAGTGATGGACGATGTTCTATCTTGTTGGTGATGACTACTCTTGGGAATTCACCTCTCATTAGAGCTTGTTCTTGTTCTTTTACATAATCGTTCTTAGCTTGAGCCATTTTCTTCAAGATGCGAATCTTCTCTGAATCCGTTATTCCATGTTCCTTTATGATTTCAAGCGCAATCTCCAAGCATGTCATTGGTTTCTTTCTGATGAGGGCTAACTTATTGTCAACATCTCCTCCCCCAAGATTTACTTCTTCTTCCTCATCTTCACTTTCTTCGGACTCGCTTAGCCAAGTTGCTTGCATGACTCTCTTGTTAGTCTTCTTAAAACGTCCTTCTTGTGATCTTCTTCTTTGAGAAAAGATCACATAGCAATTTTGAATACTATGACATTCATTGTTGCAAGATAGACATACAACCTTTTTGCATTGAGTTAGTCTCTCCTCATTAACTTTTCTTTCGAATTCTATTCCTTATTTCACTAGCTTGGTAAGAAGGTCCTTGTCTTTAGAGAGAACTTGGTGAAGGTTTTGGTATATGACTTCACCTGTCTCGAATTTATAAGGTGGATTAAATGAAGATTGAGCCGGTAAGTCCTCCTTGTGACTTCACTAGCCGCTAAGGTTTTTGTTGAGGTTGTGCTCTTGACTTCCCTGTGATTCTCCTCATGTGAGCAAAGTTTAGCGTACACCTCTTCGGGTTGATAGGTAAGTCCTTTAGCTTGTAAAGCTTCTATAGAGCTCACGGCGCCATCCCAACCGGGCTTCTTGGACACCATTCTCAAGAGTTTACCTAAAATCTTCATCACAAATGTTAGAACCAACTTCTACAAATTCATTTCTTAGAGAAACGAGTCTATGGTAGAGACTTTCAAAGGATTTGTTATCTTCAAATTTCATATTTTCTAACTTTGTTGCTAATCCGACCTTTCGAGTCTTTTTCATGTATTTATTCCCTTCATACCTAAGAACTAAGGCATTTCATATTTCCTTAGCAATAGAGAAATGTGTGAGAGATAAGCCAATTGACTCATGGATTGAACTTAAAATTGTATTCATAGCATTATCATTAGTGTACTTAAGTTTTTTTTATTCTTTGGTAAGGGTAACACCATTTAACTCATATTTTGGTACCCAACCATCTTCAACTATTTTCCAAAGTTCAAGTAAGCTTAGATAGTTTACCATACACTTTTTTCAAAATGAAAAGTTCTTGCAACCTACTCCAAAGACCGGGGGTTCTTTCACAAAATTTCAATTGAGCCATATTTCACAAAATCAAGAACTAACAAGAATTTGATGCTTAGCTAGGTATGAACCTGTGAGCTTTAATACCAATTGTTAGAATTATGATTGGGGCTTAAAGCACAATACTAAGGTCAAATTACTAGATGGAAGCGTTTTCAATAATAATTTCAAATTAACAGCTTTTAGACTTTAATAACCTAGCCAAGATTTAGAGCAAGCAATTTTTAGAAGTAATAGAGCAAATCACAAATCAATAAAGAGCAAAGTAATAAAGAGAGAGTGTGAAGAGAGAGCAATCGAGAACAAGAGAAAATGCTATGTAACGTGGTTCGGCCTATCAATCAACTTAGCCTACATCCACGGATCTCCCGAAACAAAATCTTCATTCCAGATCGATTTCACTATAAAACGAGTGTTCTTTTACAAAGTGCAGAGCCGATCTTTGACTTGTTCTAAATAAGCTAGTCAATCTTCTTCTCCTAGACCAATGTATGGGGCAACACCACACTACACGGTAAAAAGGTCCGATTGACAACACAATCAAGGACATGGATGCACCACTTGACAATACAAATGTGGTGCACCAAAGGCTAAAATCTAGCTAAGGGTTTGTTCTCAAATTGACAATAAGAGAATAGAAGTTATTCTAATGCTCTCTAGGTTAGGTAGCTGAAGGAGACTTGAATTAGGCTCTTTGTTGTACTCAATTTGATGCTTGAAAGCTTATGGGGGGTGTTTGATACCCTGCTGGTTCGTTTCTGCATTCTTTATATAGGCTGGGCACTTCTTGAGATCTTGAAACCTTCAAATTACTTCCTGGTGTTACACATACTCCATAACACATTAGGAAAGGTGTTATAACACCTTGAGCAACTTCCATAAATGCCCTTCTTCTCTTGTGCAGCTGTCTTATGGGCCAATTCCTGCAGGAATCTGTTATCACACTTGGGGAACCCGTTATTGCGCCTTGGCTAAGCGTTACTATAATGCTGCGCTCAGGAAAACTCATGTTGCTGCTGCCTTTCTCTCCTCCTGACCCATTGTGACGGGTTAGACACCCATTATGATAGGCTGTTGACCCGTTGTGACGGGTTCTGGAGTGTTATGGTAACGTTGTGCTCTGTTTGGCACTGTGAAGCCTTCCCTTGATGACTTGAGCATGTCTTGACTTGTTTAGGGCATGTTTGAGCATTGTTTTACATCAGTATGTATTTGTTTTAATCTGCATCTTCCCCAAAACTCATGTACAAGGTTAGTATTTAATTGTTTTGCAAATTGTCAAACAAGAGATAAATTTAATCCAACAATAATAATCAATTCTTAATACCTAAATATCTTACTTTTAAGTCTTAATACCTACTTTTTATTTCTTTATGGATTATTTATGAAGTCTTAATACTTGTTCTTTGAAGTCTTAATACTTGTGCAAAACAATTCAAATTTGAAGTCTAGTATTAATAGCACTATTGTAACACTAAATAGTATCTCAACCGAGTCTTAATACTCAAATCTCCTAGCTGGTAAATAATTATAGTAATCAAGTCTTTATATCTGATCATCTTATTCTTAAGTCTTGATACTTAGATCTATTCAAAATGAAAGTCTTGATAGTAGCAGTAATATTTTGCACTTGGAACGTTTGTTGTTGTTGTTGTTGTTGTTGTTGTTGTTGTTGTTGTTGTTATTATTATTATTATTATTATTATTATTATTATTATTATTATTATTATTATTATTATTATTTTTAACTCTTAATAGATAATTTATGGAGTCTTAGTATTTATTTTTTCAAAACTTAATACTAGTCCAAAATCTTCAAATTCACAATCTAAAATTAAAATCCAATATCATAATACTTAATAGTGTTAGAATTTGGGGGTCCTAAGGCCAAATGCTAGTGCAGAAATGTTTACTACAATTACAATTCAAAACTTTTAGACATTAATCACATAGCTAAAATTTCACTAAGAACAATTGAACAAATCAAGATAACAAAGTGCAAGTATAGTAAAGATAGAGAGTAAAGAGCAAGAGAGATCAATAGAACACAAGAACATGTGATATAACGTGGTTCGGCCTACAAACAAACTAGGCCTACATCCACGGGGCTCCCGGAACCAAAACTTCATTTCGGAACCGATTCCACTAAACAATAAGTGTTCTTTACAATTGCGGAACCTATCTCTGGTTTCTTCTCAATAAGCAAACCAATCTTAGATTCCTAAACCTATGCAAGAGGCTACACCACTCTACAAGTTAAAATGTCTGATTGACTACACAATCAAGGACATGGATGCACTACTTGACAACACAATGTAGTGCACCAAAGGCTAGAAACTAGCAATAATAAGTTTTCTCGGATTGACAATCAGATGATTGTAACTATCCTAAGTTTCTCAGGTTAGGCAACTGTCGGAGAAGGCTCTAGTGTTGTTTCTGATGCTCAAATATATGCTTGAAAGCTTGAGGAGGGTTTCAGATTTCTTTTTGGTTCGTACTCTCAAGGTATATATAGACTGAGCACTTCTTGAAGTCTTGGAGTCTTGAAATTAATCCCTTGCATTACAGAATCTCACAACGCGTTATAGAAGCTGGTATAATGGGTTGGCAGCTTTCCAGAATTTTCCTTCTCTACTTGATTCACTGACTTTTGGGTCATCTTGAGCGAGAACCCGTTATGACAGGTTGGAAACCCATTATAACGGGTGAGGAACCCGTTGTGACGGGTCTATGATGCGTTACAACAATGCATGCCTCTGGAAATCCTTGACTGCTCCAGCTCTTCTTCTCTTCAACCTATTGTGATGGATTGAGCATGTGTTATGGTAACACATGGCTCTGGAATTGTCCATTTTGTTTGCTCTTGATATCTTTGAGTATTTCTTGACTTGTACAAGCATGTTTGAGTCCCGAATTTGATGGTAGAGGTGTATGGTTTGTATTCGGGTTGGAACTAGTATCGATACTGGATTGGTATGTGAGAGAGGGTATGGTATCCCTTTGAGCCATAACCCTCTCATTTCTCTCCCATTCCAAATGTTTTTCAACCTCCTTTCTCTTTTTACTACTCACAAAGGATAGTTCCGAAGGTGTCATGAGAGAAGTGAGTGCCATGAGAAAACTTACGAGAAACATGGTGATCTTGTTGAATTTTTGAAGGAAAGTAGCTTGATCTTCTGAGAATTTGCTTGAGCTCAATTTTTATAACGGACCTGAAAAATAAAGAATAATATTTATAACCCTTGGTTCATGTTTTTGACAATAATGACTTTATTTTTACAACTTTATTACGCTTTTGGCAAAAATAAAGTCATTATTGTCAAAGATATGAACCGATGGTTATAAATATTATTATTTATTTTTTCAGGTCAGTTATAAAAATATTTTTATAACAGTGAACGTTTATATTTTTATTTATGTGTTGGGTTGTATTTAGGTAAGTTTTTGTAACAACTTCAGCTGTGCTCGTCGGGACCGTAATTAAGTTTTTCTTTATCGTCGCAAGTCATCGAGTTGTAGATATTCGAGTATACTTCCACTGCGTCGAGTTTGATTTGTGATCGGAGGAATGTGCATATCAATTTTGGCTCCATCTTCATTTCGATGGAAGTAGACTCATATATCTACAATTCGATGACTTGCGACGATAAAAAAAACTTAATTACGGTCCCGACGAGCATAGCTGAAGTTTGTAGAAAAAATTGCTAATCATACTTAATATTTTTTGTAGCAACTTTAGCTGTGCTCGTCGAGACCGTAATTAAGTTTTTTTTTATCATCGCAAGTCATTGAGCTATAGATATCCGAGTCTACTTCCATCGCATCGAGTCTGATTTGCGATCGGAAGAATGTACATCTAAAATTTAGCTCTATATTCAACTTATGTCTTAATTAGTAATTTTTTATCATGAGTTTGCGTCAGAATCAATTCTGAGTCGCTCGTTTCTCCGATTGCAAATCGAACTCGACGCGGCGAAAGTAGACTCAAATATCTACAGCTTGATGACTTGCGACGATAAAAAAAACTTAATTACGATTCCGACGAGCGCTGTCGAAGTTGTTATGAAAAATTACCTAAATATAATATAATTCATGGATTAAATTAATAATATTTTTATTAAGAAAAAAACAAAAAAAACTATTGGCCGGTGTTGTGAACACCGGCCTATAGGATTTGCGAAAAAAATAAATATTGGCCGGTGTTTACAATACCGACCTATTCTATATTTGTAGCTTTTCAATCACTCTTTCTATTTAATAATCTTTTATTTATATAATTTCTATTAATAAAAAAATCGGTATATATTCGACTTGGGCAATAAAAAGGACCTAGGCCGGCTTGGCCCATAACGTGGCCGTATCTCGTTAGATCAGAATGGCCTATTTCATTTTCCGATGAGATGTGTAGGGTTTTGTAAAGAGAGATAATATGTACCGTCCATTGCTAATCGAAAGGCCTGTGTTGTTGGCAATATCTCCGTTTCGTTTTGAATTGGAGAGAATTCTGATGGTTTTCTCTCTATCCGCTTGTTCAGTTGTTCTCCCTCTCAAAAACCTCTCAGACACTGACCCACCTTGTCACACAAGCCGCGAAAAATACTGAAAAGGGAAAAATTAAGGATAGAAGAACGGTGCTCGTAGTACTGTAGTAGCAAGAAGTGGATTGAATTGAAGTGAAGGCTTCGTATTTTGAGCTTCTCTCTGTATCGCGTCTAATGGCGTTTCTTAAACCCGCTTCGGCGCCGACGCTCCACCTCCGGCTTCTCCTCCGTCGACTGTTTTCCTCCTCAATCTACTCTTGTCGGCATTTCTCTTCTTTTTCTCCTTCCTCTTCTTCACTTCTTCCAGTCACACCGAGGTATCTTACCCTTCTTATGTGTTTGTGGGTGTGGGTTTGTGTGTCGGGCGTTTTTTTGGGGGGGTGGGAGGGTGGGTTCTATGTTTGCGTTTGCATTTGTTTGTCAAGCCTTATTATCTTCTCGAGCTCTCTGTCTTCGTTTTGTGAATAAAATTTTGCTCTTGTAAGTAAGCTCTTTCCATGTGTAATAAGTGAAGTCCTTTGACAAATTAGCACTTAAAAAGTTATGACTAATTGACTATGGTCTCAGAGGCTGAAATCTGCCTAAATTTCCAATATTAGTAGATACATTAGCATTTTAGTGCTTTATTTATATTTCTTATTTTCATAGGGTTTGGAAGATTGAGCCACAGCTGCCACATGGTAATGTAAATAAGTTGGATGTTCGTGCTTTTATGGCTTCTACAACAGCAGAGGCACTCCAAGAGAGATCTTCGGCTCAGTCATATGGTTCCGAACAGATTCAGGTGAAGGGCATTTTGTAATTTTTGGGAACTTTGAAATACATAGCAACTTATATAACTTGAAAAAGGATTATATATTGGTTTATGCCAACATGGGATTTTTAATACTGTCCCATTTCATCGGCAAATGCATTTTGTATAGTTCCTTTTTCTTGAGAATGGTGGGATATTATGTTGTATGTTTATTCTTAAACATTGTTTGTCATTATGTTTAATCAGTTAAAATTATTTAGATGCACACTTTATAAAAGTTCTTTATTTGGGTGTGCCAGATTCACTCAGTATTTGACTTTATATTCAGTTCATTATCTTTTGGATCATGAATTTTCTCATTTACTGTTTTTATTTGTTAATGCCTGACTTTCCGTGCTATTCTTCCTACTATTGTATGTTGGTTACGACTCAAGTACTCACACTCAAGTTCCTTTGACTATTCCTAAACTTTAGGTACTGGAGGGATTGGATCCCGTCAGAAAGAGACCAGGCATGTACATTGGGAGCACAGGGCCTCGCGGATTGCACCACTTGGTATGCAATTTTGTACTCTGGTTTCTTCAGTGCTACTACATTATTTGTAGTAAATCTCATTTGTTCTCATGTTAAGCCTCAAAGCTTCTAGCAAAACACATCTTTGTCTTTGCAGCTTGTCATTTCTTAAATAAATTGTTGAATGGACCTTCTTACTACTTTTTCTAACTAGTAAGACTGCTGAAAGAAATGGTGATGTGGCATTTTCTGAAATATTCTGAGGAAAGGGGTTTAGATAGATACACTTTTCCCTTGGCAGGGGCATGACATCTTATTTTGTATAAAAATAAGAAGAGTGTCTTTTATTTATCTTACCTATGACTTTGTGTCTATTATGTTCTCTTTCTTGCAATTTTAAAATTTTAATATTTTGAAGCGTTTCCTGTGATATTCTCTAAATAGGTGTATGAGATTCTTGACAATGCAGTAGATGAAGCTCAGGCTGGATTTGCCACCAAGGTTGATGCCATTCTTCATGAAGACAACTCAGTCAGAATAACTGACAATGGCCGAGGGGTATTTTTGTTTCATTTATTGTTGTTTAGTTATTTATTTTAAATATTATTGGGCTGTAGAGTAAGCAAACTACAATCTTAATTGTCAACATAAATTGTCATTCCTTTGTATAGTCTTTTGATTGCACAGGAAATTATTTAAATGCCTTTAGCCTCTAGGTATGACTATGAGTGTTGTTGTTTCCTTGAATTGATATTTGATTCTGATGATTAGGGTTTAAAAGATCTTATAATTCAACTCTAAAACACCATGAAGGTCAATTCTTCTGTTATCTTATCTCCCTTTTTTCACCTAATTCCCATGGCTTGTTGTTGTGGATACACTATGTTAAATTACCATTGTCTTCCTTCCTTTCCCTTTTGATGCTATATTGCTATATAATATACCTGAGTTGTATGGTTATTACTTATTAGGGGTCTAATGAATCCTACTATTCTACTAGATACACTGAGTAAGTTACAAATTTTATTCAGTGTTGCATGTATGTTAAGTTACTATCGTCGATTGCCTTGCAGATTCCAACAGATATTCATCGAGCCACAAAGAAATCCTCTCTGGAGACAGTTTTGACGGTACTTCACATAAAGAGAGTATTTAGTTTAATTAGTTTATTCTTCCGTACCTCGGCTTCTCTAAATATTGAAATATTGTTTAGGTGTTACATGCAGGCGGAAAGTTTGGTGGGTCCAGCAGTGGATACAGTGTTTCCGGGGGTCTTCATGGTGTTGGCTTGTCTGTTGTCAATGCTTTGTCTGAGGTAATTTCATCTGTACTTTTGCCAAGAATTTTCAAGTATTATTAGTACCTCTATGGATCAGGAAGAAATTTGTTTTTCATACAGGGGTATCTAATCCTTGCCAGGTGATTGTGTACCTCTTCTTCACACATTAAGTTATAGCTGACTGATGTGTTAGATTTTTTTTTAAGAAAATAGTGGATTATCAGGGATTTAATTTAGCCTTGTTAGTGGATACAGGAATATTTCAGGTTCATGATGAATATTGTAAGGAAATAAGTAAGATCAACAGCACCACTCATGGTGTAATTCCATTGTTCCAATTAGAGATTGCTGAAATGCATGCCAATCTGATAGGGAAGCAATAAGGAAACACATTACCAGTACTGACTCAGTAATAAGCACTTCTAAATCCTCAGAATATATTTTTAGTTGCCTGCCATCTAATACTAGCCAGTAGCTTGTTGGTGTAATCAATCATTAATAGGATCTATCAAAAAATTTGTTAGGCACTTGAGATAACTGTATGGCGAGATGGGAAGGAATACAGACAAAAATATGTACGTGGTAAAGCTATTACGCTTCTTACTAGCTATGCTCTTACAGCTGAGTCACGTACTCGCCGGGGCACATCTATAAGATTTTGGCCTGACAAAGAAGGTATATCTTGTAATTATGTTCTATATGTTATGATATTTTGGTACAACAAAATTCAGCGACTCGAGATTAATTGGATGTAATGATCTGGTACGGCACTGGCTGATTAAATATTTGCTGACATCTGAAAATAAAAAACCTAATCAAGCACACATATGAAGATAGAGTCACTTATTGAGAATGGGTGCTGTAAGCCAGTAAGAACTAATAACTTATGGTAGAAGTTCTTCAATTCAATGGTTTCTCTTAAAGTGCAGTATTAAATAACTTTGGTGCTTGTACTCTGGATTGTAGTTTTTACTACTTCAATTGAGTTCGACTTCAATACAATCTCTGGTCGTATCAGAGAGCTTGCTTTCTTGAACCCTGAGGTGTGTCTTTTCTTCGCTGGAAACAAAGATTTATATATATATATATGTTTAAATGGAATGAAAAGTACAAGTTGTGCAAAAAATAACTGCTGTGTTTGTTACTATAGATGTTGTTTTGGGCTTTGGTGAAGATGTTAAGGATTAATTCAACTTATTTAATGTAACTGCAATCTATCCTTTTACTTCTCCTTTCATAACATTCTTTTATTTATTTCCAGCTTACAATTACATTGACAAAAGAGGATTCCGACTCAGGAGGCTTACATAATATATACTGTTATGCTGGCGGTTTAGTTGAGTATGTTAAGTGGCTAAATACTGATAAGGTTTGTACATGCTTCACAGTCCATTTTATTTTAGTCTGTAGTTGTATATTAACACTGGTTTGGGACTAAGGCTTTGTTGTTGTTGTTTTTATTGTATTGAATCAACACTGGTCTTCTGACAGAAGCCTCTCCATCAACCGGTATCCTTCAAAAAATTGGCAGATGGGATTACGGTCGATGTGGCACTTCAATGGTAAATGATAAGTTCTTGTCACTGTTAGTATGCATGAGCTCTAAGCTTCTGTTGGCTTTTTGTGATATATGTTAAAACCAATATTTTTACTGCTCAATACATTATCACTATACCATGTTAATACCAGGACGCAGAATCATGATTTTTGTGCCGTAATTACAGTCTTTCAAAAATTGCAAATGACTTGCTAATCCATTGATCTTTTTTCTTTTCATTTATCAATTTCTATAGGTGTGCTGATTCTTATTCAGATACAATGCTAGGATATGCAAATAGTATTCGTACTGTTGATGGTGGGACCCACATTGATGGATTGAAAGCATCCTTGACTAGGACCATTAATAACCTAGGGAAGAAATCCAAGGCTATCAAGGTAATCATGTATTGAATATCTCTACCTCACACAAATGGTTCAATGGTGCTTAGGCATGTTGCTACAATTAACTTTATTATGATTTGGTCATATGATCATATCTTGAATTTTTATGTCTAATTCCAAGTCAAGTCAGATACCTATTGAAGTTCTTAATTACCCAAATTTACTAGGTTTACTAAGAGGTATGGCAGATTTAATGATTTTCTTAAGAAATTTTCTTTTCTTTACGATAGCAGTATCTCTTATGTACATCTTCTGTGATTGAGAAATTAATGCAGGACAAGGATCTCAGCTTAAGTGGTGAGCATGTAAGGGAGGGCTTGACATGTATTGTTTCTGTAAAGGTTCCCAATCCAGAATTTGAAGGACAGACAAAGGTAACACTTAATAGTATTTTCATGGAATCTGAGCTAAGAAAACTACTGTTGGATATTCCAAATTACAAGTCATCCAATGAAACATGACTTCACTTGCAAGAAAACTTTACAATATGTCTCTCTATTCTAGCTCATTGAATTTGTACATGCCGAAATGTTACATTAGACGGTTTTATGTAATAATTAGTATGTACTTAATACTGGTTATGGGTCTATTGTGAGTTGGCTTTGTAAAGAATTCTAAATGGTTAGAAAATAACTCAGGATTGAAAATGGCATTACAGTTTTCTTGGATCAATAAGGCATACTAGACCAATAAAGTTGCATTAATTTAAAATTAATCCTGAGGACCATCTGAGATATGCTTTGTGAGTTGTTTTGTTGGTCAAAATCATTCTGCTTGGTAAAAATCTCAATTTAATGTATTATATGTTGGTTTGCATTGCTTTTGGCATGGTTAAAGTTAAAACTCTTTTTTCTCACAAACTTTGCAATTGCCACAGACAAGGTTGGGAAATCCTGAGGTACGAAAAGTAGTCGAGCAATGTGTGCAAGAAAACCTCACTGAGTTCTTGGAGCTGCACCCTGATGCACTTGACGCAATTCTTTCTAAATCTCTCAATGCCCTCAAGGTAATTATTGTCTACCTTTAGAAATAATGATATACATGACAAGGTCGAGGTTGCATCGATTGAAGAGAAGCTTGTCCAACATTACTTGAGATGGTATGGACATGTGCAATGGAGACCTTCTGAAGCACCGATACGTAGTGGAGTTTTGAGCCGCATCGAAAGCACAAGAAAAGGTAGGAGTCAACCGAGATTGACGTGGAGGTGAAGCAGTAAAAAGAGACTTTGAAGGCATGGAACGTCTCTAAAGAGTTGGCGTTAGATAGGAATGCTTGGAAATTAGAGACGTAGGACATTGTTTAGACTTAGGATTTATAGCATAGTTATTATTGCTATTATTATTATTACTACTATTGTTATTATTATTTATATTTTTCATCACTTCGATTGGGTTTCATTTCTAACCTACCTCAACTTGTTTGGGACTAAGGCTTTGTTGTTGTTGTTGTTGTATGAGACCATAACTCTGTTGAATGTAGCAAGTGCCACTGTACAGGAACTACCCATTTCTGTTTTTATATTTTACAATTTACATTTTATTCTTGATAGGTTTTTTGTGTTTGATTGCACATAATCGTAGATTGGTGCTATTTTGAGTTTAATTAGATCAGATGGAAAAAAGATGAATATTAACAATTAGATAAAACCAGTTGGAAATTGGGGCTTCAGCTTTACTTTACTTTTTCTCAGTTGTACATAATTAATATTCTCAATTAGATAATTGAAGTATATTGGAGCATAAATTAAGTTGAACAATTGAGGGTGAATTGTTTTATTTTCCTTTCTATCACAGTTAACTCCTATAGTTATCATTTCTTGATTATGACATTTGTTCGCATAGGCTGCAATGGCTGCCAAGCGTGCTCGGGAACTCGTCAGGACAAAGAGTGTGCTGAAATCTTCTTCCCTTCCTGGAAAGCTTGCTGATTGTTCCTGCACTAACCCTGAAGAATCAGGTTTGTTGGATGTGTATGCATGGAAAATATTCAGGCAGGTGCAACTGATATATCTAACCTATTTATTGGCAATGTGAAAATTTGCAGAGATATTTATTGTTGAAGGAGACTCGGCAGGAGGCAGTGCAAAGCAGGGTCGTGATAGGATGTTTCAGGTAACACTTATATTTGATAATTTTGGTTGGCCTTAAAAAGCTTTCTGTTTTCTGTTAGAGGATGATGTTTCAGATCACTAATAAAGTTGCTCTGGCCAGCTCATAGCATGCACAGAAAATTGCTACTCCACTCTTTAAATGTACACTGGTTAACACTTCATCAGATTTGGGGTTGAGATGAGAACTATTTTACTCGGGGTATGAGTTTGAGACGATAACTATTTTACTGGTAGGGTTACACTTTACATATGGTTTCTGGTCAGGGTCGATTGTTGTCCAGCTGGCCTTCCTGAGCAATTTAGTTTGGGTGACACTTACCAAAACCCTTACTATAATACCTTTCAATTTGACATCAACATTAATATATGCAGGGTTTAACTTTGAAATTGTAGATTGATGTTTCATGTGGTTCTGATTTAAATCTTTTTTTTTTGCAATATTTAACTTCTGTAGGCAATTTTACCTCTTAGGGGTAAAATTCTCAACATAGAGAGGAGGGATGAAGCTTCCATGTACAAAAATGAAGAAATTCAGAAATTAATACTTGCATTAGGGCTTGGAGTCAAGGTGTCATTTATATTCTTCTCCCTTTACACGTGCTTCTGAAAAATGCCATCACTACAGTAACATTGAAATATCTTTAGGTCCTATTTTTCACATTTAAAATGGAGGATTCTTATACATTTAAATTGATGAGAGCAAGAAAGGGGCAATTGGGCATTTTCAAAGAGGGTAGAAGTATGGTGAGATATATCAAGTTTTAGATTGATAAGATAGTGTATTTTCACTATTGTTATTATTATTAGTGTTATCACTATTATTATTGATAATATATTACTATTGTTATTATTATTAGTATTATCATTATTATTAGTGTTATCACTATTATTATTGATTATATATTAATACTATTTGTTATATTATTATTATCTACAATTTTTTTTTTACTAAAAGTGAGTTTCATCTCTAGCTTACCCCAACTTGTTTGGGACGAAAAGGTTTGCCGTTGTTTTATTGATAAGATAGTAGGATTTTGGGTTAGCAAACAGGTGTCTCCACAAATTAGAGTAGATCTTAACTATGCTCAATATTTGAATTGTTTAGGGGGAGGACTTTAAGAAAGAGTCACTAAGGTATCATAAGATTATTATTATGACAGATGCTGATGTGGATGGTGCCCACATTCGCACTCTTCTCCTCACATTCTTCTTCAGATATCAGGTTTCTTATTAGTTGATTGATGGGCATGATAATTTCTATCTCTTTGAGCTGTTGAAACATCTTTACAATATTCAATCTCATCTGAATGTTTTAATTTATTTGGTCTTGGTTTATGTAGAAAGCACTTTTTGATGAAGGATGCATCTATGTTGCAGT
Organism: Eleocharis quinqueflora; assembly: GCA_964058865.1. Classification (NCBI taxonomy): domain Eukaryota; kingdom Viridiplantae; phylum Streptophyta; class Magnoliopsida; order Poales; family Cyperaceae; genus Eleocharis; species Eleocharis quinqueflora. The sequence goes on along the minus strand of CAXKVX010001631.1, from coordinate 105,764 downwards.
CCCCCCTCTATATAAGGTTAGCCTCTCTCTTGGAAGACAAGGCAGCGGGCCAGCGGCTGCCGAGTTCAATCTCTCTCTATCTCTCTAGCTGTCTCTCTGTTTTTTCTAATCTTGCCAGTGGCTGTAAAACATGATTTCATTAAACAAGCCCTCTCTCTCTCACACACACACGCACACAAAATAGATAGTAGTCATGTTTAATATTGTCCACAATAGGTTGAAAGGGGAAAGCAAGTGCACTATTGCTATGATGAGAATGACCTGAAACGCTTACAAAGCACATTGCCTGCTAATTCCTCCTACAATGTGCAAAGATTCAAAGGTGATAACTTGGTCACTTTCTTTTTGTAAATTAGTTGCATTGTATTCTGCCCTTCTTTAAACATGTATCATTCTTGGATTAATGTAGTAATATTAATTTCTCAATTCTGAAGTCTCAATAATAAATTGCAGAAGTTTATTTGGAGTTTTAAACTGTTTAACAGAGGTACTTTTCTGGGTAGCAAAAGAATTAGAAATTTTCACTTTAGATCCTCCCTTTTTCCCCATTTTTTGGCTATACATTTTGCTTACCCTGGAATGTATGTACTTTGATGTTAGGATTTGAGATCAGTCATTGTACTTCTGTACTAAACAGAAACAATTTTAAACTTCCAAGTAGTACCTTCCATTTTGTAATAGTGCTTATGTATTGGAGTTATCTAGGTCTTGGAGAGATGATGCCAGTACAATTATGGGAGACTACAATGAATCCTGAGAAAAGGACGCTGAAACAATTAGTAGTGGAAGATGCAGCAGAGGCTAATGTTGTCTTTTCCTCTCTTATGGGTACTCGGGTAAGCTGCCAGAATAGGAAAGAAAATAGAAGAAACAGAAATAATATGCTAATGATTATGCAAAAGAATTGGGTTGTTCTATGCTGGTCGTTTGCAGAAAGTCTTGATGTAGTGCAGTTTGTTTCTATTAATCCTGAAACAAAGTCAATTTAACCATTTTATTGCCTTAATTTACCTTTATTTTACTATTGAACACCGGAAAAGAAAGAATTACCTTCAGTCGAATTGTACAATTAATATGAATCGTTTGTTAATATTTGGCCCATACAGATACCCAAAAGCTATGATTGATTAGTATGGTTACCTTTTTATTTTTCCTGGAATGGCAAATTTCTTTTGTGCAGGTTGATGTGAGAAAGGAGTTAATTGGAAAGGCTGCTAGCATGGTCAACATGGAGGATCTTGACATCTAACAATATTTTCAGCAATCAAAATTGGAAAAAAGAAGAAGATGCAAGTGATGATAAGAAATTATGGGGAGTGCATGAACTTGCTAACCAATTTTTGCCTATTTCCCTACATACTTGAGCCGTTCCTTCTTTACTCTCCTAGTATTATGTAATAGTCTAGTTTATCTTTTTATTTTTTGTATTCATTTTCTAGAAAATCTTAAAATGTTGATTTATTTAGGAAGTTAGGATATGATTAAGAGCTTGTTAGTTTCTTATATCTTTTTATTGTCTTCTCTGAGCTTTTCTTTGGGAAATGTGTATTTGGGTGGTCAATTTCCAATCCATGAAGAAGCTAAACTTTTCTTTGAATTAGTAGGCGATTGATGAAGGTCACCTTGGCTGCTTATTATATCACTCAATTGCCTATTTGTCTTTGCTTTTATTTGAAGCATTCGCATTTGGTCACTTGGTTCCAAGCCGTTTATAATGGTGTCAAGTTGTTTGTCGTTCTAGAGTAATTATTTAAAACATCAACGCTACAATTTCCTTGGGGGTTGATATTTTTGGTATCCATGTTAACAGTTATTGTGCATGGAGCACATATAATGGACTGATACACGAGTTCCTTCCCATTTGCGTGGAGCAATGCACTTGGACTTGAACAAATCAAGATCCACCCAAGACCAAGTACAATGTATTCTCCAATTATTATTTTTCTTCCCATAACAAATTTAAGGAACGTTACATCCATTGTTAGGCAAACCTCGCCTGGTCTAATCGTTGGGTGGACATGGTTTTTTAGACATACACAATAATTCCTTACAAAACACAATCCGTGTCATCCTAAATTGAAATTATTCAATTGAAAGAGGAATTCAAACTCCAACTGCAAACATGTATCATATACCCCCCCCCACAAGCAGCTAGTTCCAGACGAGTGATAGTATGGGGCACCCAACAAAAATCAGAATACACAACAAAAGAGGGCTATCAATTCATTACAATAGGTATTCAGAGAGAGAACACTCGATATATTATCAGATATGCCAGAAATTTGGAAGCGTCTCTGGAAAATCAGTGGGATACAACCTAGAATAACCACTTTTATTTGGAAGCTTCTTAGAGGAATTCTACCGACTTCACAAAGATTGCATCAACGAATCCCACAAATAAATTCATTGTGTACAAGGTGCGGGCAGCAGGAAGAATCAGATGACCATGCAATTTTTCAATGCCCAGGATCAAAGGCAGTATGGTTTATATCCCAATTATCCTTGCGTATTGATCAATTACCCCAGCAGGTCATCCTGAAGATTCAGTGGGCTTTTCAAATGCTTTCACCAGAACAGATACGATTATTTTTTACATTGTCATGGTTGATTTGGAAATCTAGATGTGCTCAGCTATTCAGAGGTACATAATTTGATGTACAAGAAATTATCAACAATGCTACAATGATGTGCCTCACATCACTTGATACTCTCAAGATCCTACACCCTCAACAACACTCTCTTCTGCAACGACAATATAATTTCCAACCGATTGGAACATACATCCTCATTGATGGATCATGGAGTGCTGATCATAAGGCATCTGTTGCAGGAATCCTCTATGATGACAGTGGGCACGAAAGGAAAAGATGGGCGTTCTGCTGTACAGTATCGACAACGTTCATGGCAGAGGCAATAGCATTATATAGAGCCCTCCGGGAAATAAATACAATGAATATCTTACATAATATAATAACTATATACTCTGATTGCTTGACTTTAGTTCAAATATTTAACAGTCGTGCTTTGCAGAAAGCCCCATCCATACAAGCAATGGTCATTGTGGAAGAATGTCTTGAGATTGTTACACAAAGACCGGAGATCCAAGTCAAGCATGTTGGAAGGCAATATGTATACCAAGCACATCTTCTTGCTGGTGAGACACGTAAGAAGCAATTCCCTCAGATGGAGCAGTGGGTAGATTTGCATTTACAGAATGCCATACAGTCAAGAACCTGAAGTGTGCTGAAAATTCTCTTATATAATCCCATCTTTTATGGAACATAAATTTTGTTTGTAAATAACCAACCTAAATTATGTAAAATAGCAAACTTGTGTCAAGTTGCTACTGGGTAGGGAAAAGGGAGCTGTCATGGGATTTGGTTAGCGGAAAGATGTACTAAGCTTTTGAATGATCTGTGATATGGATGTAAAACAATATATTATGTGGCTAATATATGCCTATGGGCTTCAAATAAAAAAAAAGAAGGTTACTTCCATAATTTTCCATTAGCGTAAGAGAATCAAACTTACAATAAAAGGACAATTAAATAGTGCCTCAAAAGGGATTGTCTTGATAGCTGAGTGAAAGTTGGTGTTGTACCATCACTTAGTTAAAGGGATTCATTTAGCTCAATGTTTTGGATTTTGGAAAAACATGCATCTCAAGTAAGATTCAATGCATTGATCTAACTTTTCAGATTGACCATCAGTTTGGAAGTGGTAAGAGGTGTTGAAATTGAGCTTAACCTACAGTTTGTCCATCAGTTCTCGCCAGAAGATACTTGTAAAGATAGGATCTCTATCAGTAATGATTTGAATTGGCATATCATGGAGTTTATAAACTGAATTTTAAAACAAGTTTGCTACATCTGTTGCTTTGAATGGGTGAGTGAGTGTTAAGATATGGCAGTATTTGGTGAATGTATCAATTACCACCATTATCACATTCTTACCCTCACTCTTTGGTAATCCAGTGACAATATTCATGATAATCACCTGCCATGCTCCTTCTGAAATAGCCTTCTGAAATAGCCTTCTGAAATAGGTATTGGCTGTAACAATCCAGGAGTAGCAACATGCTCCCCTTTGTTCAACTGACATATCTCACAGGCACTGATCACCTGGTGGACTAATTGTTTCAGCTGAGTTCAATAAAAAATCTTTTTAATGCGTTGATAAGTTCCCAAAATACCTGAATGACCACCTACATTGGAATCATGTACAGTGGTAATCATTTTGATTTCCATCCCTCTTTTGTACCTATTTTAAGTCTCCCATGTTTCCTAATGATTCCTTGATGGACTATTATACCCTCCTCCAATGGGGCACTTTGAGCATGAAGGTGGAGAATACCCTGAGCCCATCATCACCATGGTAACTTTCTTTAAGTTCCTCTATCCAACTAGGAATAATCTCAGTGATAGCTTGTAGCTCCACTTGTTTAGATAGAGATGGGTACCTGGAAAGGGCATCAGCAGCTGAATTTTCACATCCCTTTTTATACAAGATAGTATAATCCAATCCCAAAAACTTGCAAAGTCCCTTGTGTTGTAGGGCATGAGTAAGTTTCTGTTCCAACAAATGTTTGAGACTGAGATGGTAAGTTTTAATAATAAAAGAGCCCCTTTGGAGATAATGTCTCCACTTGTTCATTGTTGTCAAAACAGCCAAAAGCTCTTTTTCATAGGTAGAAAGGCCTTTGCTCTTAGGATCTAAAGATTTGCTCAAAAAGGCAATAGGTCTGCCTTGTTGCATTAAAATAGTTCAAATTCCCAAATCACTAGCATTAGCCTCCAAGAGAAAGGTTAACCAAAATCAGGCATTGTCAATATTGGAGCTGAACTCATGGCAACTTTGAGGTTTTCAAAGGCTTACTGAGCTTCAAGAGACCATTTGAAGTTGTTCTTCTTGAGAAGGTTGGTCAATGGCCTACTAATGATGCCATAGGACTTGATGAACTTCCTATAGTACCGAGTGAGACCTAAAAAACCTCTTAGTTCCTTCAAGGTTGTGGGTGCAGGCCAATTAATCATTACTTCAACCTTTTTAGGATCTGTTGAAACCCCATGTATAGAGATAATGTGGTCAAGATATTCAAGACTTGCCATACCAAACTCATACTCAGACATTTTGGCTTGCAAGGAGTGTTGTTGGAGGAGTTGCAATACATGTGTGAGGTGAGTGAGATGAGCATTGAGTGTAGGGCTGTAGATCAAAATGTCATCAAAGAATACCAAAACAAACTTTCGAAGGTATGGTTTGAAAATTTGGTTCATAAAGGCTTGAAATGTTGCTGGAGCATTAGTCAACCCAAATGGCATAAAGGGTTGATGCCATGAAAGGTAAGACAATCAGAACTTGGAAACACAAAACGATTATCTGGCTGTGGAGCAGTGTTAGGGTTACCTCTTGTGTTGTTGGTTTGATTAGCCAAGGTGAAAGGAGCATCTAGACCAGGTACATCTGGGGTATGTCGATGTCCACTAAGAATGGCCTCCCATGGGACCTCCATCTCATTAAGCTTGGTGGTGAAGCTCTGTGTCAGTTGTGCATTGCCTTCTTGGATCTTATTATCGACAGATCTGAGAAGAAGTTCTTGTGATTGAGCTTCCTTGAGACACAATTGTTCCATGGCAGCATCAAATCGACGATCGACATCAGCTCTCATCTGCGTTAACTGTGCTGCTAGATCGTCCATGGTTTTGTTGCGACGAGTTTTGGGCATAAAACTAGAGTAGCACGAGTTGGAATTATTTGCTGGTGGTGGCAATGATACCAATTGTTACCACCTTGACTTGATTTGGTGATAAAAGAAATTTAAGAATAAGAAGTTGATAACAGAAAAAATGGGGATTAATAAGAGATTTTATTTATAAGTTTCGCTTAGATGATTACATAAGAGATAAAATTGGAGATATTATGTTCCTAAAAGAAGACAATTGCCTTATATATGATGGCAATTTACATTGTAGATTCAAAAATAAAAATAAATGCTGGTCAAATGGTAAAAAAAACAGTCTCTGAGCTGCTGTTTAACTGCTACAGTGAATAACGGCCTGCCGAGCTCTTCTCCATTTCTAGCCACTGGAAGTGTCCCTTCTGACAGCTGGTTCCTGTTTGTCATTCTCTATTTGAGTAATGCTCCATGAATCGATACATGACCCAATATCACAAGTAGTGTTTCAGCCTATTTCTTGAGTATCGAATCTGTTTTGCCTCTTTTGTAACGGCTATTTCCGTTAAATTGCATTCAACTCCTGACACATGTTAGCTGCAGCTGTGGAAACAGAGGTAGAAGAAAGTAGGGGTTCTTTTGCAATAGAGGATGCAAATGTCATGTTTATCTCAAAGCATCAAACAATGGAGAAAATATCTGAGTTGTACAAGTCTGACCTAGAAAGCAAGTGAAGGGAATGTGATGCTATATTTGGAGCCTCCTATCCTGACCATGAATTGACCGACTTCCCCATTGTAGTCATCACAGGTATGCTACATTGGATATTTGCGGTGTCATGTTTACTTCAAGATAGTCTGTAGGATACTACTTATGAATTATGATCATGAAGGATCTGACACTTTGAATTGATATGAATAATTTATTAAATCGAAACAAACATAATAGTATAATACATAATGTATTACATGCATACAGATCCATGCTATAAATAAATTATTCTTGCACACCATGTTGTACATGCACACCTTTAAAAATGATAGGAATCATTCGAATTCATTATGTCTTACATGCATAAGATCCATGTTTAAATAAATTATTCTTGCACATCATGTTCTACATCCCTTTAAAAATGATACAACAACAACAACAACAACAAAATCTTTAAGTCCCAAATAAGTAGGTAGGCTACAAATAAAAATAATGAAAAATCAATGTGAATAATAGTAATATGACAAATAGTAACACTAATATCTACAATAGTAAAAATAGTATTAATAATAATAATAATAGTAATTGTAATTGTAGTCATAAGAGTAGTAGTAATAGTAATGATAAAAACTATGCTATAAATCATAAGAGTCTAAACTAAAACCTTGTGTCTCTAATTCTAACGAGAAGTCATACAACTATAATTATACTTCTAAATTCTAATCTAGGTCATGATTCTAGTGTGTGAATTGCTATTTTTCATACGCTCATATCTGGTGTCAAATCTTTGAAGACGTTCCATGCTTCAAATCTCTTTTACTGCTTCATCTCATGTCAGTCTCGATCGACCCCTACTATCTTATTCTTTCGACGCGACTCAGAATTCTAATACGCATAGGTGCTTCAGAAGACCTCTGTTGCACATGCCGATACCATCTTAAGCGATGTTGGACAAATTCTTCAGTCAGTGTGACCTCGACCATGTCATGTATATCATCATTTCTAATGTGGTCTCTTCTCGCATGACCACATATGAAGGGCAAGGAGGTCGGTAAGTGGGATGTCAGTGTTAGTCTTGGTGTCGATAACGCTGGTTGAGGCCTTGCGACGAGAGAGAAGCTTTGCCACATGAAAAGTCGTGGTTGGATTTTGAAAGAGGAAATTAAGGTTTCGATGGGAAGAGTGAGAGAGAGGGTTTCGGTGAAAACCAATTGGACGAATGAAAAGAGGAAGTGAATGAGAGAAAATGGTGAAATGGATTAGAGTTTGGGCTAGGAGTGAAGGAGTATTAAGAGGACAAGCTAGAGAGGCAAAATTGGTGAGAGGAAGAAGTTGGAGGTATTGTTTGGGGAGGAAGAAAGGAGGAAGAGGAAAGAGTTGATTTTCTAAAAAAAAATCAATTCTGCAACGATAGCGTTATAATGCAAGATCTGGCATTATAACGATAAATTCTGAATATTTTGGTAACACTGCATTTTCTCAGGTTGGCGTTATAGCGCCATGTTACCGCTACATAACAGATTTCGCTTGAAGATGGGACTGAATAAGAAGATGGTCAGCCGTTATGACACCAACCATGGCGTTATAACGTTACATGTTGAAAGGTTTGGATTTTGTGTTGTAACGTTATCTGCTGTTATATAACGCATTTCACAAGAATTTTAAGGCCTGGAAGATTATGGGATAACGTTATAACGTATCTCAGCATTACATAACAGATTTCACGGAGAAATTCCGATTTAGTCAGGAAATCAAGACTTTAGGCTTAGGGTTATAATGCCAGACATTGCATTTTAACGGCAGATTGAATTACTTGCTTTGAATGATTTTTGAGGAGGAAAATTGGAGAATAAAAAATTATGAATCAAGATGGATTGCTATGCTTCTTAAAGTGTGCTAGTGGACTTTAATTGAGGCTTAGATATCTAATTAAGTTCAAGCATACCCAATTTATACCCAAGTTCGCAATGTTATTTAGTATTGAGAGGCTTTGGGAAAATACCCGCAATTTGATTTTTTTGTATCGATATGTGCAAATTCAATATCCCCTTTTTCAATGCGATCTCGAATAAAATGATGTCGTATTTGCAATTTGATTTTTGGCGTTTCATTGGGTTTGCTCCCCTAAACATGACGTTAACTTGATGCTTAGTGAGTCAAATATTGTTGACGTTTTGCAGGACTCAAAACAAATCATTTATTTCGACTTAAGCATGACCATAGACAAGTTATCACTTAATATGGTAATTAAATTAATACACAAATATTCCATATTATTTTTTACTCCTCCTAAGTATGTGAAATATAAACATTTTACTTCAAGCATGATATCAATTGCAATTATATTAAATATACAAATATTTTATTTTGCAAATCTCCCCCTAAATATATGGCATGTAAGCATTGGGAGTATAATTTTTTTATCAAGATTATTAAATTTTAGTCTTAGGAACCCAAATAACGTTTAAGTTGTTGTTTGATTTTCTAAATTTACATTCTAATGAGAGGTGACAGTTTTACAACAATAATTACAAAATGCACGTGTGGGAGTGTTTTCATGTTTCTTCATAAAACGAGTTTGATAATGTATTCCTGAATCTTTAATTTGGTTCTTTGGTTGATAGGTATAGTTAAAATTCGGTTTGTAGACTTTTAAATCGTTTGACTTTTGGATAACAATTTTCAGTTTCTCATTGTTTTTAACACCGCATTGGATATAATTTACATTCTTAACTTCGTACCTCCAACCGGTATGTTCCTTATGTTAAATGTTGTTTGACCATATTGGATTAAAATAACTACACCTTGGCCCCGGTTTTTTTGGCATGATTATCATTGTTGAATCAATATCTAAATACATGGTTTGAAGCGTTTCTAACATTTTTGGAATTTTGCATTTTTTCCCTTGATGTTGGATTTGTTTTTCTTTTCCTTTAGGTTTTTTAGAATTGATAGATGATGGAGGTGGGTTCTTCTTATATCCTAAGCCATATTTATCATGGAGCTTTTGTCCCTCATACATTTTATTCAAGTCAAACTTAATATCATTCTTGGATCACTTATTGGATTTTCTCATTCTCATTTTTCAACTCGTTTATTTGTTTGATATGTTGTTCACATTCAATTTTCTTTGCCTCAAAATCTTTCACAACACATTCAAATTTTTCGATCTTAGACTCATAGTCTTTTTTTACTCAAACTCAAGAATTTTGTCGTTTAACTCTTCAATTATGCAATCCCTTCTCATTAAGGCTTGATTTGTTTCTATAAGAAATTTGTTTAATCTAACAATTTCAACCCTTAAGGACTCCTCACTAGACATACTACTAGTATCATCACAATTGTCATGGAATTGACATCCTAAGCAATAATTAACTTTAGAGTAAATATATCGTCCCCCAGCCTTCCGCCCCCACCCGCGCCCCCCAACTCTTACTACCAGAATATACCATTCTCTCTCGCCACACTTTTCATTTTTGTTGACATTCTCGAAGATTCTTTCCATATTTATTGTCCGCTCTCGATCGATCTGACGAGAGAGAGGTAAAGAAACATCTTCGATAGCTTCTCAATGGGGTGTTCCTTTTCAGGGCTAAACGCGATCTATGGCGTAGCCGGAGCAACTGGCGAGGTCTGGGTCAACGACAATGGTTTCCGAATCTTAAAGCCGATCAGAGGTACGGATGTATCCTCCACCGTCTATCTCGTCAAGGAGAACCTTCCCGACGGCACTATCGGCCTCACCAAGAAGAAATCAATCAACCATTCCCACATCTCGAGTAGGATACACCTTATTTGAATCCCCTACTCTTCCTTTTCTTTAAAAAAACAGAACAAAACAAAATCTGGTGTGAGTTAGAGCTTGTGCTGTAGACCTGGTGTGGACTCTTGATATTGGTTTTATCAGCTTATATCTCCCACGAAATTGGGTGGATATGTTTGTGCAAATAGATCCTTGTTGCTTTGTCGTTGTATTTCAGATCTCAATTTGTCTGATCTGATGTATGAGGTAAGGTTTGGAGAATGTTATTTCAATGCAGGTATCTTTCCTAGAAATTCATTGGTGAATATAATGAATCTTCTCTTTGTATTAGTTATTCTATCTAAGATGTTTTATACAAGAGGCTTCATAGAGTAGTTGGCTTGACTGTTTTCTTTTGTCTAGTGCAAAAAAGAGTAATTGACACTTTTTGTCGTTGGTAATAAATGAAATTAGATTAATATCGTCATGATTGAAAATGATTGTCAATATTGACAAACCATCTCACTGGTAGATTTTCAAGTCATATCCCATGTTGTGACAAAAGTGTGATTTTCAAGTCATCTCTATATTTTCAAGTCTTCTCTAGATTGTCAGTATTGACACATTTCAGTTCATACCCCATGTTGTGGCATTCGTGTTAAATTTTATGATTAGTTTTCAAGTCTCTATATTGTGACAACCAAGTCATTATATTACAACATGTAGGTCTTTATATTTAAAAATGCAGCAACATTACTGCAAAATTCGAAATTGCAAGTCTTTATATTAGAACAATCAAGTCTTTATATTATGACAATCAAGTGTTTATATTACAACAGAAAAGTCTTTATATTTATATATACAGCAAAACTATTGCAAAATTGAAATCTCAAGTCTTTATATTTAAACAAGCAAGTCTCTATATTATGACAATCAAATCTTTATATTACAACAAAAAAAGTCTTTACATTTATATATGTAGCAAAACTATTGCAAAATTGTGACAAATTGCAGCAACTTTGAATTAAAATACATAGTTTTTACGTAATATAAAGACTTGGACGCCCGACTATTAAGACTTCGTATGATTTATATAAAGACTTGGACGTATGAAGTGTTAATTTGCAATAAATTACATCCAAATTGGAGAAAAAATGCAGCAAAATGCAACAAAGTTACGGCTAATTATAGCGAAATTGTAATAAAATTGTTGTAAAATTGAATTAAAATACGCAGTTTTTATGTAATATAAAGACTTGGACGAGCGACTATTAAGACTTCGTATAATTTATATAAATACTTCGACGCGCAAAGTGTTAATTTGCAGTGATTACTAACAAATTAGAGCTAAAATGCAGTAAATTACAGCGAATTATAGCAAAGTTACAGCAAATTGCAACCAAATTGCAGTATAATTGTAGCAAAATTGAATTAAAATATGTAATTTTTATGTAATATAAAGACTTTGACGCGCAACTATTAAGACTTCGTATTATTTATATAAAGACTTGGACGCGCGTGTTAATTTCCATTCTCAAGAATGGAAATTAGCTCTGATAATGGTAGTTAGGAAAACTGTTAAGAAAACTTTTGTCCTTTAGAGGAGGACGTGTAAGAGGGACGATTAAGGAGAGACTGTTAACAGCTTCCTTAACTTTATTTGATTTTGAGTCTAGATGTACTATTGCCTCCACCTTGGAGGTTGAAGGAATATCTTCTCCTATTTTCTTAATTGTGGAAGATGTACTCGCTTCATTTCCAACATTCTCACTTGGTTGTTTCTCTTTGAATTCACTAGCAGGTTCATCTTCCTTCTTTCCACTTAGACCAATACTTCATAAGAGCTCAATCACCGCCGGATCGGCCACATTTTCTTTCACCTTGTAATTTCATTTTAGGTTTCATTGATATTTGATAGACTTTAGTATACAAATTCACCTCAGAATTTTCGTACTGAGTTACACTAGAATATATTCTGGCTAGAATGTTATAAAATGCTCTTAATTGTAACTTCTTCATCTCCTGGGGGAGACTGGAGTACAACATATGCACCATCACCCTTTTACATGACCTCTAAGATGAGGTCTCTATATTTTGATGGATACAACTATTCAGTTTTTGATCTAACAAAGCATGACAGAGTGCAAATGCAGGTACTTCAATCACCATTAAAGATAAAAGTATTCTTTGATTGTATTCTTCTTCACTTGCTATGCACTGACTCACTTTTCAATAGATATATCAATTTGGATTATTACTTCATGTAAATAACATCAGTTAACAAGTAATTACTTGTACAGGTACATGGAACTCATGCTAAAGGAAGAATATTGTATGGGAGCTCACCAGTTTGAGTTAACAGAGAGTTTTACAGAAGCCATAGGAAGACCACCGCCCCTTCCAAACTGGATCCTATCTGGTGCTGTTGTCGGCATGCAAGGCGGTACAGCAGTACGCAGAGTGTGGGACCAACTACAAAATTTTGATGTGCCCATTTCTTCTTTCTGGCTACAGGTACCAACTGACATTTGATTTTACCTAGCATGCAGATTGCCAACTAGTTAGGCAGTTGAGTTTGAATAAAGGCTGGTCATTCATGCTAGACTAAACATAAAACAATTACAGCTTGATGACTTTATTTCAATGTGTCCTAACATTATTGAAGGGAACTGATATATTATAATGCAACAGGAATGAGTAAAATTTCGATAATTATTATTTGATTAATTTTTTTCCCAGGATTGGGTAGGTAGAGGAAAACGGTTATTGGATCCCAACTCTGGTGGAATTGGGAACTAGACCACATGCACTATCATGGATGGAGAGAGCTTGTAAATGATTTGACAAACCACAAAATTGGGGTTATGGCCTATTGCATGCCTTGCACCTGTATGCGTACTTTCCTCTTTAATTTAATTCATTTAAAGGTGCCAAATTGGAATGAAATCAACTAAGATTATACAGACCAAAATTGCTATAGGAATATCATAAACAGAATGCAAAATTTTGGAGAGGGGGTTGGCATTGCAACTAGGCCTCCTTATCTTTTTTTACCCTAAGCTAAGCCTTATACTATATATTCTATTCAAACTTGTATCTATTATTAGACTATATCTTGTTTTCCAACAATAGTGCTGCAGACAATGCTTGATACCATTCTAAAAGACACAAAATGAATATAAACCTAATTTAGAGTAAGCTTCAAATTTGTACCACTACCTTCAGTGCATCATGTGAGCAACACATAATTTACAGCACTAGTAGTACTAAATTGTTTCCCGTTCCGACATCTCATTGGCTTGCTGTTGCATTTCATAGTATAGCCGACTTCCCTCCTGTAATGTTGCCTATATTGAAGCTAGACCATTCCCTTTCAACCTGCCTCTAAATTAACAAATCAGATGTAGTTGAAGATCTCTAGATCAAGTTTCTTTGAACTGCATTACACCCAGCATCTCTGCGAAGATTTTGCAACTATTTTGCTATATTTGGACGAATTGATAACTAATACTAAATTGCCCATCTGAACTGCATGATTAGTTCCTCGCAACCGGAAATGAAAGTATCGTCATTCAAACTAACCAATGGACAATTCACCCCCTACTCATAAAAACACTCAAAAGAAAAAATCTAAAAAAAGCACCACAAAAGATATCCACATTGCCACCACAATTACTGCCGCCGAGCACATGCCACACCCTCCACTTTTACCGACCACCAATGGTGCATCAACCCCCATCCATGGAAGCATAGCTGCCTCTGCTGCTGTCTGTCTCCCGTGTCCCCCAACTCCGACAAATACCTCAACTGTGCCAGGAACACCAAGCCCATTCGACTCTATCAAACTTCTTCAGCCATTCAATAAAAAGAATCCTTCACGCCCAACTCGGCTATTTCGCTCAGTGCGTTCAGCATTTAGGTCATTTCCAATCCTGCCTCATTCTTCTTCTTGTCGAATGCCTCACCTGCCTCTACCTGGTTTCGCATCCTCTCGTCAATCTGTCACAGGAACCCTTTTTGGATTTAGACGGTCCCGTCTGTCCCTCTTATTTCAAGAGCAACCCCGTTCGACACCCTTTCTTCTCCTTTCTCTCACCACCCCAACATCCCGCTTCCTTCATGACCTTAGAAGCTCCCCTCTCCTGCGTCTTTCCCTCGAATGTGAGAAAACACTGTACCAGCAACATGAACATGATTCTACAACCCCATGTCACCTCCTAGAGGAGCCAATGTGGTCAGCATCTATAAATGGAAAAGGCATTGGACCTGCGGTGAGGAGAGAACCAACCGATGCTGATGTCAGAATCATGCAGTTGCTACATGCAACATCGGCCGGTGCAGGTGTGTTGCCGGCTGACATGGCAGACCCAGTTGAAGGTGAACTCACCTATATGCGATCCCACTTTGACAGAGTTGTTGGCTCCAGGTATTCTGAGACCTTCTACATGACAAACCCAGAGGGGAATGACCGGCCTGAGCTCACAATTTTCTTTGTTAGGATCTAAATCACTTATTTAAATATTTTAGCTTATTCAGTTATCTCCTATGTGTGTTTTTTCCTAATGCAGTGATTGTTTTTTATTGAAACCAATTTAATATTGTGCAATTAGAAGCAAATTTAATATCAATGTCCTATACTATATGCCAGGAAAATGAGCTAAAACCATATCCAACCGTATCTACGCATACAAAACAAGCGACTATGACATCAAATTTAACATTACCTACAAATAGGGTGCTCAAGATTTCAACAAATGCAAAATTAAATTTTGATATGATGATTTATTGAGCAACTTAAATTTAAATTTTGACCATAAAAATTAATAAAATGAGTAACTTTTGCACTTTGGCCGAAGTGCAAACATTTTCACCTTAGCCTTGCTTTATATATACATAAGAAGAAAACATGGATTGATAACTGATAACATATATTGTGTTTGATTATTTGAGCCTGAAAACTACCACAAAATTGATAACAAAAACGCAGCATGAGCACTTCACCTCAGGATGAGAGAAGCATGCTATTGCATTGTTTGAACTTCAGGAGGAGACACAGTAGGGACCAAAGAACCAGAGCCGGCAATCTATATCGAATCTATCTGTTCTCCTGGCAGAGTGCACACATGTGGCAACACAAGTGAGTGCAATAATCATTACAAGGAAGCTCCTGTAAAATATAGCAATAAAAACTATAGACATTAGATGATTAGAAGGACTGCTCAAATGATAAACCTGTACAAACGCTGATGAAATACATTATTTCCATAAAATGGGCACTATGAAAGATATGATAAAAGACTTATAATAAAATCCAAACAAAAACAACTAAAACCGAAAAAAAATCAAAGAAATATCAGTACGATGCCTGCTATTGCACATTAACAGTAATTACTGGTCCAAATAAGGTACAAAATACCTGATCATACTTGATCACAACATGTTCCCTTAAAACAACCAAACTTAATTTGGAGCAGCTAACCATACTCATGGCAATAGTATGCACAAGCAGCAATCTTGGATACTATTGCTAATAAAGCTGCATATACATACAGGTAGATTGTATTTTTCTTGTAGAGCTCTCCTGTGTTTACTAGCACAGCATGCAATGGTACATCCTGGCATTAGGACCAACAGGACACCACCAGTTAGGATGCAAGAGACACCAGCAAGTAGGCCCCATAATAAACAGTGTGTGGTGCATGCATGATCCACTTGCTGTGCCTGATCCCACGATCTCGGCATTCTTTCCAAATAAAACACATGGGCATAGTTTCCCTACGCAACCTACAAAAAAAAAATGTAAAGCAAAACATCAAGCATAATAAAATAATTTTAACTTTCAAGCAAAGTGATCAAAATTTATGTTTTTTGTGAAGTTTCTGGTTTGCGCTTCAAGCTTCAAAATAACAAGTCTACTTGAAAGAAAAGAGACAACAGTTTTCAAAGATATACATATCTTGGCCCTCCTTTGTAATATTGTTTTTTACTAACAGTTGTTTCATCCAATGCGTGATGCTCCTTGAATTTTACTTGTTGTGAACCAATAAGATAAACAAGGGCATTTTGGTCACTGAAGCCCTGGATTCCACAGGATTGACTTTCCCAATTAGAAGGGTAAATTTTGATTTGTGGTCTATGATCAATTGATCATTCCTTAATCAGTGAAAGTAATTACACTTCAAAAGGAGAGTATCACACAGCTAGGTGGGTCGTCAAAACAGGCACAGATTCCTGAAGACCACTTATTCGTGCCACCTGTTAGTGTATTCAAAGGTTGCTGACCTTCATCAACCAAACCCATATCAGTTTCAGCATCAGACCCACTTATAGGCACGTACTTTGGAGGAACATAGGCACTTTTCTCTTACATTTCAACTTTCTATGAGAAACAAATTTAAACAAAAATAATATAATAATTTATAATTTACAGAGCCAGAGCTAGAACAAAAGGAAGAACAGATGGACCTTTTTCCGGGAATTAAGGTAGGTATGGTTTCAGGCTTTCAGAAATAACAGATTATTCTTACATTCATCATAATACTGATTTCTATTCTTTGCCACAAGTTAGTTAATTGAATAAAGATTAAGTGAACATTTGCAAGAATTAGGAGTCTTTTTTCTAGAAAATCATCAAATCATACTAAAGCCAAATCTACAATCAGAGAATAAGAATAAATTAAGTGTTAATAGAATAAAATTAGCCTAATTTCTTCTTTTTTTCTGACTCTTCAAAACATATAATACAAGTGTGCAGAGTTAAGAGCGCTGGAAGCAAGGATGATATTATTCCTGCGCTTAATCATGGTAAAAAGTTGGAAATACAAGAGAACAAGCAGCAAAATTAAGTACCTTTATTCGCTCTGAGATTTTAATTAGATGAATAATTTCTTCGTTATTTAGTCTTACTTGTTGAATTAACCCAATTTCCTAGAGAAAGATCGGATGTTATACTAGAATTCGAGTCAATTGGGCTATATGCTAATATGCTATAGAGGAAAGATGCAAAGAGCGATGGATAGAGCTGTCAATGAAACATTTATGCCGTTTATCCGATCCGTATCTATTCGTTGAAGCGGATATAAATAAAAAAAATTTCGTTAGTTTATCGAATATGGATATGAGTAAGAAAAAAAATTCATTAACTTATCGAATAAGAATACGAGTAAGAGCTATATCGTATCCGTTACTCATTGGATAAATTATATAAATATATATATTATAATTCATTTCATAACTTGAAAATAATTAACTAAATTAAAATTAGAAAATATGCATTTCTAAAAAAACTATACATTATTGAAATATACATATCTTGTTTAGTATTAAATAATGCATCATATATATATTGATAAAGAAATTGATTTGCATTCTATTTCTTTGATAATATTTCATTAGCAAGTAATAAGTAATATATTTTTTAGTGACAAGTGACGTGAGAAGAAATTTTGTGATTTTTGTAATATCTAAAACATTATTTATTGTTGTATTTTAGCAGTATGTATTTATTTGATACTATTAATTTGTCAAAATCATACAATTTTTTTTAGAGAATTTTAGTTTTATGCCACTACAAAACAGTAAAAATGTCACTCAGAAATTTTTTTTTGTCAAAATGCCATATTCGACCCTTGATCTCTATACAAAAAAGTAGTCGGTGGTGGCATTTTGACAATTTTCATGTTTTGTAGTGGCAAAAAATCAAATGCCCTCATTTTTTTATTAATTTTTATCTTTTTATTCATTATCTGTTTCGTTACCCAAAATCTTTAACGGATATGGATATAATATGGATAAAGAAAATTTTAATGGATTTAAATAGAGTATGAATAAAAAAATTTAATGAATATGAACATGAAAATATCTCCACGGACAGCGCTGGCGATGAAAGGAAACTAGATATACGTGACCCTCAAAAAAATAAGAATTACATTCATGACTCTATTTTCAAACATTTGACAGTCATGGCCCTATTTTTCTGCGTTCAGCGTTCATAAGTGTTTTCTGGACATACGCGTTCAGAAATATAGGTCACCCGAGTTTACGAACCAAAAAAAATACCAAGTACTTTTGAAATCTGCGTTCACGTCTGAACGTAACGTCTGAACGTGCGTCCAGACGTGTCGTTCACAATGTTGCCTGAATGCAACGTTCAGACGCGGCGTTTTAGACGTGAACGCAGATTTGAAATTTTGTATCATACTTAATTATTTTTGTCGTTTGTTTTTTCAGCGTGAACGCATGCGTTTAGTTTGAACGCTGAACGCAGAAAAATATGACCATGACTGTTAAATGTTTGAAAATAGAGTCATGAATGTAATTCTTATTTTGTTTTGGAGTTAGACAAAAAACAATTCCAAAGAATCTAGTCTCTTATATTATGTTCCTCTTTCAATCCAAAGTATGTTAAAGTAAAGAGATAAAGCAAAAAAGAAACACAAAACATCATAATGACTAACCTCTTTCGGTAAATGTTAAATACCTTTTATCATCTCTCTATCTCCTTTGAGTTAGATACACTCATGAGTGCATTATTTAATTGTGCACTTCTGATTTAAATTATTGAATTTCATTATCTCTCTT
Source organism: Eleocharis quinqueflora (assembly GCA_964058865.1). NCBI lineage: Eukaryota > Viridiplantae > Streptophyta > Magnoliopsida > Poales > Cyperaceae > Eleocharis > Eleocharis quinqueflora. The sequence continues at coordinate 87,057 of CAXKVX010001631.1, read as the reverse complement.
CTAATTTAATTAAATTACATGGAGAGAAAATAAATAAATAATTAAATTATAAGGAGAGAAAATAAATAAATAAATAATTAAATTACAAGTAGAGAGTGTTATTTAATAATCTAATGATTAAAATTATGAATGCACAATCAAATGATGCATTCATGAAATGCATGAGTGTACCCAACTATCACCCTCAAAACACGGTTAGAAACAGGATTGCATTACATTGCATATTTGCATCATTACTCGTGAATATGATATTATCCACCTATTAGTACCAAAAATCTTATTATTTCACGTTTTCATTGCCAAATTTGCTTCATCTAGAGTTCCCATCATCGCATGCCGATCTTTCTATTGCAATCTGACAATTGATTACCCATTCGCAGGTCGTTGGAATGGGTTTGTGGTAAAGCCGTGGCGAGCCGTGTACTTGCAGCCTGACCGAGATAATATCTTCATGCTGCTTGGTTGTCGCTCAGAGTCGCTGCTTGGTTTAGAAATAACAAATAGGTCGGGTGCGACTAAAATCGTCACGTATGTAAGACGACATGAATAAAGAAGGTTTTTTAAGAATACAATAGTGAGTACATATTGTTGGAACCGGGGAATTTAATTTTAAGCAATTCTAAAAATACCGATGTCTAATTAGCAATTGCAATTAAGTTTTAACAATTCAAGCACAAGCAATTTCTAAACAAAATTAATAATGAAATTAAAGAGAAGAATTTAGAAATGCAAACAAAGCAATCCAAGAGACACAAGGATTTTAACGGAGTTCGGATATTGACGATTCTAGTCTCCAGAACTCTCGATCCTCCGACACGGTAACAAGGTTGAGCCGATTCACTAGACAACACAAGTGAGTTTACAACTTCAAAATTGGAGCTCTCTTACACACTTTGGTGGAGCACCAACCCTAATGGGGTGTCAAACTCGGTCTCGCTTACACACACCGGTGGAGAACCGAGCTAACGAAAAATAAAGGAACAAAAAAAATACAATCGAATAGATGATAAGATAATAAACACTCAACACAATCTCTCTAAGAGTTTAGAATAATTTACAACACTGAGATTGAGTCTTTGAGCTAAGATTTGGCTATTTGTTTCAAGCTCAATAATGATGGAACTAAGGGTTTTGCAATATAGGATTATTGGAGAAGAAGGGGGTGAATGATCTCTTTTATAGATAGCTTGAAACACTTGCATTCTGGGTTGAAATTCATTTAAAACGTTATATAACACTCCAAAACGTTACATAACGTTTTGCCCTAGAATTAGATCGTTAGAGCTATCAGAATTTAACCGTTATATTGTCTAGATATTTTCCGAAACGTTATATAACATTCTAGCAACTTCAAGACATATGTTCTGCCTATTTCAAACGTTACAGAACAGAAAAAAATTTCCGTAACGTTATATAACGTTTTTTTGTTCATCTCAATCTTCAATCTTAAAACAATCATAACTTTTGATCCGTAGTTCCGATTTAGGTCATTTTCGAAGCGTTGGAAATGTCTTGATGAACTCTACTCTTGTTCTCAAATTATAACTTGGATATTCCAAACTTTTCTTCTTTGATTTTTGCATTTAAGTCCCTACACAATTCTCAAAACACGAAAGCTTTGTTAAATTCAAGAGTTGGTTTTGCAAATCGACAAACCCTAGTAATTTCATTTTGATTTGGCTATGTTGCTATTGGAGCACATCGGTTCATCCTCCAAATTCTTTGATGGAACTTCTCCTCTACTACAATTTATAACAGTTGATTCTTGAAATGTTAGCTCGATTTCCTTTGAAATTGATTCACAGTCAAAATACTTTAGAAGATTTTTCCAAATTTCAAAGGCACTATCAAAATTAACTCCATCTATTATTTCAAATATGAACTCATTAATGGAGGTAAGTAGGATATTAATGGCATAGAGATTTTCTCTATTTTTGTTTTTGCAATTTTCTTTTATCTCTATCACATCCCAAATCTCAATTGTTTTCAAATAAAGTGTCATTGATGATTTCCAAAATGAAAATTTTTGGCAATTTTGATCAAATATTGGAGGCTTCTCAATATGAATTGGAGATGTCATTTTGGACCTTTACTTCTAATTAAATTTTACTCTAATTAGCAAGTTCAACTTGCTTTGATACCACTTTGTTGGAACCGGGAGGCTTAATTTTAAGCAATTCTAGAAATACCGATGTCTAATTGGCAATTGCAATGAAGTTTTAATAATTCTAAGCACAAGCAAATTCTAAACAAAATTAATAATGAAATTAAAGAGAAGAGTTTAGAAAATGCAAATAAAGCAATCCAAGAGACACAAGTATTTTAACGGAGTTCGTATATTGACGATCCTAGTCTCCGGGACTCCCGACCCCCGACACGGTAACAAAATCGAGCCGATTCACTAGACAACACAAGTGAGTTTACAATTTCGAAATTGAAGCTCTCTTACACACTCTGGTGGAGCACCAACCCTAACGGGGTGTCGAACTCGGTCTCGCTTACACACACTGGTGGAGAACCGAGCCAATGAAAAATAAAGGAACAAAAAAATACAATCAAATAGATGATAAGATAATAAACACTGAACACAATCTCTCTAAGAGTTTAGAATAATTTAGAACAATGAGATTGACTCTTTGAGCTAATATTTGGTTATTTGTTTCAAGCTCAACAATGGTGGAACTAAGGATTCTGCAATATAGAATTGTTGGAGAAGAAGGAGGTGAATGGTCTCTTTTATAGATAGCTTGAAACACTTGCATTCTTGGCTGAAATTCATTTAAAACGTTATATAACGGTCCAAAACGTTTTGCTCTAGAATTGGACCATTGAAGCTGTCAGAATTCGACCATTATATTGTCCAGATATTTTTCGAAATGTTATATAACATTCTAGCAACTTCAAGACATATGTTCTGCCTATTTCAAATATTACAGAACAGAAAAAAAAATTCCGTAACGTTTTATAACTTGCTAAAACGTTATATAACGTTTTGGCTGTTCATCTCAATCTTCAATCTTGAAACAATCATAACTTTTGATTTGTAGCTCCGATTTAGATCATTTTCGAAGCGTTGGAAAGGTCTTGATGAACTCTACACTTGTTCTCAAATTATCACTGAATTTTCCAAACTTTTCTTCTTTGATTTTTGCATTTAAGTCCCTACACAATTCTCAAATTCAAGAGTTGGTTTTACAAATTGAAAAATCCGAGACATTTCTTGGTACAACACATATAATGTAAACAAAACAATGACACAATACATAACAAAGCACAACTTTTATTGATCACAAACGTTTTTGTACATACATCAAATGTGTATCAATATAGCAGAAGCGGGAAAAAGAAAAATAAACAAAAAAAGAATGGTCCCGTTGATACATTGGTGACCATTCATCTATATATTCTATAATATAAACTGTGTAAGTGCATAATAAATTGTGTAAGTGCATAATTACGTGAGCAAGCCTAAAATAATATGCATAGTACACCACATTATGTACTATGCATATATATAGCTCGATAAATAGAGATTTAAGTTGCTCAATAAATTCTTCATATCAAAATATTATAGGAAATCAAATTTTGTAATTTTAGAGCTTTTTTTGCTACTTTTAAATATTTTTTAAGAACAATCCAGATTTAATACTACAAAAGTGCAATTTCTGAGTTGTTTTTAAAAATATTTAAAAAATAGCAAGAAATCTCTAAAAATCACGAAATTTAATTTCCTACAAGTTTTTATATTAAGAATTTATTGAGTAACTTAAATCTCAATATATTGAACAAATTAAACATGCATAGCCGCATAGTACATAAGGTGTATTATGCATATTATTTTAGCTTTGCTCTAATTACGTTGACAAATGCAAAATACATATGTAATAAGAATAAAAATAAATATAAAGAGCAAAATTATGGTGTTTGCGCAAGCAACTACATATCTCTAATTTCAAAATACATATTGTCGTTTCGAACCGTTGAAAATATTGTTCATACTAAAATTTATTTAGAGAATAAAATTTTTATTTTTAAATTATTTAATATTTAATCGGATGGATGAATTATAGACCTCTTATAGACTAAATTATATGAAATTTTCTTATTTCAGAAATATTTAGTGCCCTACTCGGAACGGAAACAACTACATTGCTGCAAAAGGCAACTTGGCATGTTTGTTTGGCTCAAAATTAATGCAACATGTACTATTTTCTTCTCCGTTTAAATGAGTAGCCGCAGCCCTCCAAGTTATAATTTTTTTTTTCTGAAGTTACAAAATATTGAAATTACAAAGGTACCATTATAAATTCAGAACTTTTTCCCCAAATCCAAGTACACTCCTTTGGCATATCCCCCCGTCTTTCTCCAGAGAAATCGCCAGGATTACAACGATCCAAAAATACGAAAGAGAAGAGAAAGGGAACTCGCCAAGATGGAAGTCGGAGCATGTGTGTCAGTACGAGCGAGGGGCATAGCGAGGATGCCTTTGATTTCTCCTGTGCAATCCCAGCTGTCTCTCCCCTTTGTATCATCGAGAAATAATAAAACATTTGTTTTTCCGGCGCTCTCCACTGGCGCTACCACTGCTTCTAGGGACCCACTTGTCAGCGCCTCTTCGCCTTCTTCGCTTAAGCAGGTGCCTTTTTAAATCTCGGCCTTCTCCTTTGTTACTTTTTAATTGTCTGTTGTCTGTTTGTTTGTTGTTTAGTATTTAGTTGTTTTGAGTTCAGCAGGACTTAAAAAAATGATACTAGTTATACATTTGCTAATTGCTGAGCTTCTATAGTTGTATAACTGATTTATAAAAGTAACTGTTACTTAATTGTCTTACTTTAATACATTGCTAGGCTTCATGCAAAGACGTAACAATCAATCATTGCCAACGACATTAACCAGTATTTATTAGATGTTTACCTTTAGTTCAATTTTTTTTACACCAATTAAGAATATGTTTGTAACTTTGTTTGTAAACTTGAGTTCTTTTCTTCTTCTTCTTCTTCTTCTCCTAGTCTTTTAGTTTCGAAAATCTCTTTTTTTTTATGAATATGAATAGCAGAATAGTTCATTAATGTGGATTGATCCCTTCAAGATAAACAAACAAGTATAAGTATTACTTGGTGTAGATAATAGAGGAGCTGATTGGAGGGGTGGATCTGACAGAAGAAGAGGCGGAGGCATCAGTGGATCTCCTACTAGAGGAGCAGAATGAGGCTCTCATAAGCGCATTTCTCGTTCTTCTACGAGCCAAAGGGGAGACCTTTCAAGAGATTGTGGGGCTGGCTCGCGCAATGTTTAAACGGTGTGTCAAGGTGGAGGGGCTCGGTAATGTGGTAGACATTGTTGGGACAGGTGGGGACGGTGCTGACACTGTCAACATATCAACAGGTACAGTTGCCCATTTGGTTGGTGCAGTTCAAACAAAGTGAAAATTTTGGTCAAATTGAATTTCTTTAAAATATTTGAATTATTTTTTGAACAATAGAAAGTGATCAACTAACAAAACAAAAGGAAATTAGGAATGATGGCTGAAGGCAAACTGATATTATTGTGAATGTACTGTATTGTTTACAATGTTTCAGTAATTCAATTCATGTTGTGATTTTTGTTTTTGGTTTCCCCGGATAGCCAAACTGAAGGCCATTTTTTAAACATGTTTACAGAATAACAGACTGTGTCAGTAAAGCAAAATCTCCCTTCTTTCACCAAATAAATTCAGTCTATAAAAAATGAAATAAAATGTCGTTATCCACAGGGGCAAGTGTCCTTGCTGCTGCTGCTGGGGCTCGTGTGGCCAAGCAGGGGAACCGCTCCAGCTCTTCTGCTTGTGGCAGCGCCGATGTCTTGGAGGCATTGGGGGTGAATATCCACCTTGGTCCTGACGAATTCAAGACTTGCGTTGAGAAGGCCTCCATTGGGTTCATGATGTCTCCAAATTATCACCCAGCCATGAAAATAGTCAGCCCTGTCAGAAAGAAACTTAGAGTGAAGACCGTATTTAATATACTGGGTCCAATGCTTAATCCTGCTCGGGTGCCTTTTGCTGTTGTTGGTGTTTACAATGAAGGCATTGTAAGTTTGATTATCATCTTTCATTGTTCTTCCCCTTTGTTTCACAGAGGTTATTCCTTGATTACAATGCTAGAAATAAATTGTAATGCAGGTGATGAAGATGGCCAAGGCATTGCAGCGGTTTGGGATCAAACGGGCATTAGTTGTTCACTCCAAGGGCCTTGATGAAATTAGCCCTCTTGGTAGTCTTTTTTTCCTTCTTCTGTTTGAAATACATGTTATTCTTTATGCTACTAGTGTGTTTGTGTTGACCTGTTTAATTTCAAATCGACTGTTGCAGGGCCTGGGTATTTCTTGGATGTGACTCCTGAAAAGATTGAACGAATGCAATTTGACCCATGTAAGTCAAGATATCCTTTTTTACCCCAAACCTATCTAACAAATAACTAGTTCTGAATGCTTTTATCTTTCTACATGCTTCGCACTCTTGATTTTCAAAAACCTGGCCTCGAAACAGAAGCATATGTTCAGTGTATATTTTAGATTATAACATTTGGCTATTAATGAATTTATTGGTCAATTAATGTTTCCTTTTGAGCCTTTGTTATATCTTTTGACAGGGAGATGTGCCAATCTTTTATCTCATAGGAAGATATGAACAAAGAAGAAATTCAGCCAAAAAAAATCGTCTTTTCATTAGAGACCCAATGGGTATTTATAGAGATACAAACTCTTTTCCACTTTAGTCCCTCAAAGTACCCATATTTACTCTATTACACTAAAGACCCTACAAAGACATAAAATCTGAAACTTACTAAAACACTACTACAAAATACCATAAATCTCAACACTCCCCATCAAGATGGGCGAAAGATATCCTTTAAGCACATCTTGTCACAACACCTAGCTAAATCTAGTGAACTCAGTCCTTTAGTGAGACAGTCAGCTACTTGCTCCTTAGTGGCTACATGTCTCAACTCTATCACTCCACTATTCAGCTTCTCTTTGATGAAGAATCTATCAATCTCCACATGCTTGGTCCGATCGTGTTGCACGGGGTTGTTCGCAATACTAATTGTGGCCTTGCTGTCGCACCACAGCTTCATCGGGGCTCTCCGACTCAAATTAAGCTCTGTCAACAAGCCTTTCAACCATAACATCTCTGCAACGCTCAAGGCCATGGCCTTGTACTCTGCCTCTGTAGTGGACCTCGCGACCACTGGTTGCTTCTTGCTCTTTCAGGAGACCAAGTTACCTCCCACGAACATGCAATATCCAGATGTGGACTTCCTGTCATCAGCACAACTAGCCCAATCTGAATCGCAATAGCCCTCAACGATTGAGTGTCCATTCCTTCTGAAAACAATCCCTTTTCCAGGTGCACTCTTCAAGTACCTCAAAATGTGGTACACTGCATCCATATGTCCTTTCCTAGGATCATGCATGTAGCGGCTCACCACGCTTACTGCAAATGATATATCTGGACGCGTGTGACTCAGATAGATCAAACGGCCCACCAATCTCTGGTACCGTTCTTTGTCAACAGGCTCTCCGGCCTCTGCACTCAACTTGCATTTCTGGTCCATGGGAGTAACAGCGAGCTTGCATCCCAGCATGCCCGTCTCCTTGAGTAGGTCTAGAGCATATTTTCGCTGGGATAGAACAATCTCCTTCGCACCAAGTGCTACCTGAATCTCAAGAAAATATCTTAATTGCCCCAGATCCTTCACCTCAAACTCCTTTCCCAATCTTGCCTTCAGCCGAGCTATCTCGCTCTCATCATCACCCGTGATGATCATATCATCCACGTACACTGCTAGCACAGTGATGTGGTCTCCCTTCCACCTGAAGAAGACCGTATGGTCTGCATTGGTTTGCTGATATCCCATGCCTACCATAGCTTTTATGAATCTGTCAAACGAGGCTCGAGGTGATTGCTTTAGTCCATAAAGTGACTTCTTAAGCCTACACACCTTGCCAACTGTTTTATTTGTACCAAATCCTGGTGGTACCTCCATGTACACCTCTTCTTGCAGTTCACCATGAAGAAAGGCGTTTTTCACGTCCAGTTGGTGTAAATTCCACCCTCCATTGGCGGCCAAAGAAACCAACGTCCGCACCATACTCATCTTTGCCACATGTGCAAACGTCTCATCATAGTCTATGCCATAAGTCTGACTATACCCTTTTGCCACTAATCGAGCCTTGTAGCGCTCAATTCGGCCCTCTGGGGTTTGCTTCACAGTGAAGATCCATTTGCATCCAATCGCCTTCTTACCCGGCGGTAGGGGCACAAGCTCCCACGTCTTGTTTTTATCCAGTGCCCCAAGTTCTTCCAACATGGTCTGTTTCCACTTTGGATCCTGCTTGGCATCCTACCAACACTCAGGAATAGAGACATTATCCAAGGATGCGATAAATGCTCTATGCTCAGGAAAGATTTTAGAATAAGAGACAAACTGAGCGATGTCATGAGGAATACGTGGAAAACCCCAACGATCGGGGGGAACCCCCGCATTGCTGCGGGCGATTTTTCTCACAGCTGAATCCGAGTTGGATGGTGTCGATACCTCACGAGACGGAGAAGACAAGGACAAGGGACGTGGCACACTCGGGGCATTTGCCGTAGTTGCCGTCGATTGTCCTGTAACCCCATTCTCCTTTCTTCTCCTCTCATACACCCTCAATTGCTCCCCCTGAGCTTGAGTTCCACCCTCTTGGATTTCTTGGGATCTTTGCTCCCCTTTAGCTTGAGTCTCATCCTCTTGTGTTTCCTGAGAACTTCCTTCCTCAGGTTCCTCACGATGTGGTGTCCTTATCGATTCCTCAATAGTCAGAGGACATGAGATGCCACCTACACTCACCGTACTACTTGTACTTCCATAGTCACAACTCTCCTCGTGATTTGCCTTTTCAGTCCCAAACATATCTCCAAATGGGGAGGTCATCTCGGAAGAGTAGTATGGTTCTGTCTCACGAAACGTGACGTCTATACTTACAATCAACTTCCTTTCAACTGGACTCCAACACATATATCCTTTCTGAGTGCATGAGTATCCAACAAATACACATTTTATCGCTCTTGGGTCCAGCTTTCCCACATTTGGTTGATTGTTTTGTACAAAACATGTGCAACCAAAGGTTCTCAATGGAAGAATATCTCCATTTGTTCCTTGCCATGCCTCAAAAGGTGTCTTCCAATCCAGCACCCTTGAGGGCATCCTGTTAATCAACTGGGCAGCTGTCAAGACTGCTTGTCCCCACAAATAGTTAGGAACATTCATTGAAATCATCGTACTCCGAGCTGTCTCGAGAAGATGTCTGTTTTTCCGTTCCGCGACCCCATTCTGCTCTGGTGTATACGGACAAGTAGTTTGATGATGTATTCCCTGAGCTGACAAGTACTCCCCAAACGCCTTGTTGGTGTACTCTGTCCAATTATCAGACCTCAATGCTTTCACAACTCCCCCATATTGAGTCTGAATTCCTTTATGAAAATCCTTAAAACAGGTGAACACATCACTCTTGTTTTTCATCAGATAAATAAAAGTTACACGAGAGCAACAATCAATGAATGTCACGAAATATCTATATCCATTCATAGTAGTTGTGGGGCATGGTCCTCACACGTCAGAGTGTATGAGGTCAAACACATGTGAACTTCTATTTCCGGAACTAGCATATGAATTCCTAGTATGTTTGCCCAGCTCACAAGCATCACATACCAGCCTATCCTTATTGGCTTTTCCAGACAGTGTGGGATATAAGCGACTCAAGAGGCTAAAGGAATGGTGACCTAAACGCCTATGATGAAGTAGCAACATATCCTCCACACTACTTTCCACTTCTCATGTCTTCTCCATGATGGATGAGAGGGTTGAGTCTATCCCTTTCCTATCCAGATACAATAACCCCTTGTACCACGTGCCAGTCCCAAGTTTCCTTCCTGTTCGTTTATCTTGAAATATTACCTTGGGAATATCAAAAGTAATGACACAGTTTAGTTGGAGAATAATGGCACTTATAGATAAGAGGCTCACAGGAAAGGAGGGAACATGCAAAACATCGCTCAAAGTTAGAGAGTTGGTACATCCAACCGTACCCTTTCCAACCACTGGCTGAGCTGTTCCATCTGCCGTCTGAATACTCCCTGGAACTGTCAGGCGAGTATAAGAGGAGAATTCTCCAACATCTCCTGTCACGTGTCTCGACGCACCAGAGTCCACTATCCACTCACTTGATCTAGTGGATGGAATTGCCGCATATGCTCGTGCACCATAGGCACAAAGAGCAGCCTTGTCCTTTCCAGAAGATATGGTAGATCCACATTCCACTGTGTCATCTACCACTATTTTCCCATCGCTTATTGCTTTCTTCTTCATCAGCAAATCAAGCATTACATTTTCCTCTTCGGAGAGAGTATCACTCGTTACTCCTCCCACATTTTCATCTATCGTCAGATTTGCGCGGTAACCTCCTCTTCCACCGCCTCTGCGGCCTCCACGCCCTCTACCACGACCTCCAGGCTGGCCTTGACCACCTGAGTTCCTGTTCCTTTGTAGTTTAGGGCATGCGTCCCTTAAGTGACCTATCTCGCCACAGTTGTAACACTCACGGGTTTCTCCTCTAGATCCGGTGTTACCTGTATTGGAGATCGCTAGGACTTTGGGAACAACGCATGTTCCAGTCTGCAGTAAGATCCTAGTCTCCTCCTGAATCATGGCAGAAACTGCCTCTTCCCATGGGGGAATCTTCAGCTGGCCCAGTAACATTGCAACTCTTTGCTCATATCCTGGTGCAAGACCCTGAAGAAATCCCATAGTCCTATCTTGCTTACAAAACTCAAGCATCTTACACATAGGATCACTACAGCCTATGTGAGCTCTGAGATGATCGTGATCCAACCACAAGCGTTCCAACTCTGTGGCATATTCCTGCACAGTTCTATCTCCTTGAACCATTGCAGCGATCTCCCTCCTTATCTGGTAAACCCTCAGGTTATTTCCCACACCATCATAAGTTCTCTTTAGCTTCTCCTAGACATTCTTGACTCGTTCTATGCCATCCACAGTGGATGCAATAGACGGAGTCATAGAATTCAGAAGCCAAATGTATATCACCATGTGAGTGGACTTCCACTCACTTTTCTTTAACGAACCCTCAGCTGGTTCGATCTTTTCTCCAGTAAGAAACCCCTCAAGGTTTTTTCCTTCTAATATATATTTCACCCTACGAGACCAGCTTAAATACGACGCTGGCCCGTCTAGTTTCATATCCACGGGTGGGAGCTCTACTTTAGAAGTAAGCTTCACTGCACTCTCGCTGGCAGCCACACTGAATGCTCGCATCAAGATCGAGATCTCGGACGCACTCAACTTTCCCAAGATACCCTCCATAGGATTCTTGCTTTTGTCCGATGATTCATCTGCCATCGATCTCAATCGAGCTATTCCTTTTCTCCCTTCTTATCAAAAAAAAAAAAAAACTCTTGATCTCGATCCCGCACTTTCGAGATCTAAGTCTAACACATGTACTTTCTTTTCTCCTTTTCCGAACTTGATTCCGATCTCTAATCAATCATCAAGACTCGGGATCTATCCTTATCCACCCTTTCTCGGGTATCGTGGGGTATCAGCCCCCCACGCCGGCCCAAATCAGTCAGAACGGGTCAAAAGCCTGAAACGGGTCAGAAACCCTAGTCTAGATGGCTGAGGCGTGTGACAATCGTGTCCTCCCCCTCACGGCACAGCCACGGCCAGCAGTGACCTAGCAGTCAGCCCAATCCAGCAGCGCTGCTGCTGACGGCTGAGGTGACAAACGAACGGCGCGGCTTCCCCGGATCTGGCAGCAACGGCAACTTTTGGCGACGAACAGAGCGACGCACTGTTCTGGCGGCAGCGACCTCTGGCGGCGAGCTCTCACTTGGCGGTGGCGACCTCGCAACGTGAACCAGCAAGGTGATGAAGCCAGACGGGATCTGGCGGCGTGCAGCCCAAACGCGGTCTGGCAGAGGCGATCAGCCCAGACGCGGTCTGGCGGCGTGCAGCCCAGACGCGGTCTGGCAGAGGCGATCAGCCCAGACGCGATCTGGTGTTTCCCCTTTTTTTTTTTCCTTTTTTTCTCGTTTTTCCCTTGTTTTTATTTATTTACAGAGATTTAGAAACTGTGGTGGCTGTGAAACCCTAGCAGAAATTTTAAGCTCTGATACCAAGAAGAAATTCAAGCAAAAAAAAATCGTCTTTTCATTAGAGACCCAATGGATATTTATAGAGATACAAACTCTTTTCCACTTTAGTCTCTCAAAATACTCATATTTACTCTATTACACTAAAGACCCTACAAAGACATAAAATCTGAAACTTACTAAAACACTACTACAAAATATCATAAATCTCAACATACAACAACAACAAAGCCTTTTGTTCCAAACAAGTTGAATTAGGCTAGAAATGAAATCCATATTGGATTTCATTTTCATAAGATTGACTGAATTCTTACATTGGCTTGTCATGCCTATCACAACCCTCCTTCTTTTCAGGCTTTGGACTAGCTATGCAAAACATATGCAGAGTTATAGGAAGATATGTACCTTTGCAGTATTTTTATATTATATTTTAATTGTGGAAAGCATGGTGATTTACAGTGGGTTATGGCATCCCAAGGTGCACACTAGAGGGTCTGAAAGGGGGAGGCCCTGATTATAATGCAAAGGTGCTTACGGATGTGCTTGCTGGTGAGCAGGGACCCATTGCAGATTCTCTCGTAAGTTGATGCATTTTCCTTGGTAAATTCTCAATTTATATATGCCATGTTTCATGAATTTGGTGTCTTGGGATGGTATAGGTGCTCAATGCAGCGGCATCTCTACTTGTGAGTGGAATTGTGCCCAACTTTGGTGATGGAATCGCACTAGCTCAAGAGACACACCGGTCAGGAAAGGCCATTAACACCCTTCAATCCTGGGTGCAAGTCTCTAATGTAAGTCCTCTTTCATTGTTTCTTTTAATGTACATATTAACTCAACTATCTTTGTGGGTATGTCATGTTCTTATGCAACAACCTCTTTGAATGTGCCAAGAGTATGACTATAGGGGCACATTCATATTTTGCTTTCCACCAGTAACTCTAATTTCTTTTCTTTTATTATCTATTGGAATATGCAGAGTTTTTCTAGTTGAATAGACCGGCATGCTATTGATGTCAGACTAGACTGAGAGCCTGCATATGATTAGTTGATTAGTTCTCTTGGATGAAACTAAATAATTTAGTTAGCCTAATAGGACTTAGATGTTTGTTTCATTCATTTGTATGTTTATTATTATTTATGCAGAAATAATGATACAAAAATGTATACCAACCAATAAAAAGCTTTTGGTCTTTTGTTAAAAAAATCATTGCCTTTGTTTCTCATCAAGCAAACCGTCGGGTTAAACATCCTTATAACAAATAAGGTTTATTGCATTATCATTCAAGCAGTGCAGCTAAAAAAATTAGCATATTCAAATTCCCCCTCGATCTAAACAGCAACATTTCTTTTATTATGGTCAAATTTTGATACTCAAGGCTACAAAGGTTGAAAGGTAAATTCAATAGGACGGCGATTAGATTCGCAATGTTGTATGAAGCAGGATGTTAGACTACTAAAGAACAATACATGCAAAAGATGAGCGTGATAGAGATGTGTATGTTACATTGAATATGTGAGCATATAAGAAGGGATCGCATTAGAAATGATGATGTACGTGATAAGGTCGATGTTGTACCGATTGAAGAGAAATTTATTCAACATCGTTTGAGATGATATGAACATATCCAACGGAAGCCTTTTGATGCATCGGTATGTAGTGAAATTTTAAACAGCATCGAAAACACGAGAAGAGTTAGAGATCAACCGAAATTGACATGAGTCGAAACTATAAAAAAAATTTAAAAGCATGAAATGTATTCAAAAAATTAACATCAAATAGAAATACATGAAAATCAGCAATTCACATATCAGAACTGTGACACTAAATTTTGGAAGTAGCGTTATATTTGTATGACCTTAGTCTAGGATTAACAACATAAAATACTAGTCTAAACTTATGATTAATACAATAGTGTATTATTATTATTATTATTATACTTTATTTTTATTACTATTTTACTATTTGTTATATTATTATTATTTATATTAATTTTTCATTTCATATTGTGTTTCATTTCTAACCTACTCAAATTTATTTGGAAATAAAAGACTTTGTTGTTATTGTGGTGGTCAAATTTTGATACTGAAAAATAGATTTCAATACTACTGAAAAGGAAAAGCCAAAATAAAAATAAAAAGGCATTAAGAAGAAAGAACAATAATAAATGAACGTGCCAAGCCAGATACAATGTTTCAATAGTATACATTTTAATGGAGTTATGGAGCTAACTAAACAAAGTAGATTTATGCACATTTCTTATGTTGTCCAGGAACCCAATAGTCCCAATTCTAGACAGACCAGCAACTAATCTAATCTCTGCGCGACTGTCTGCATGCTTCTTATACTGAGCATGACAACACCATATCACCTGTTCAAAATTGAAAGAGGGTACACATAGTAGGAAAAGAAATCTGATTATAAAAATGAACGCAATGGTATCATGTGCTTCTTCTTATCGCTGCCATTATGTCCTCATTTGTTAGGTATCTGATTCTCAGGCTGAGAAAAGAACTGCTTCGCATTTGTTGCCACCTCTGCCTCCAGTATAGCTTCTAAAAGAATATCAGACCCTGTTGTTTTCTCTGTATCATTACAAGAGGTTATTTCAGACATAAAGGAATAGCTGAACTAACATTTGTGACCTTCCAGAAAAAAAAAATTAATAAAGGAAACACTGTCAAGAGAGATATTACCGATTAGTTCAACAGTACAAAATATATTATTAACATTTAATTCCGAGTAAAGGTTCCTCACAAGTTATCACCACTTGTCTATTAAATCCATAATTGAAAAGAAGCTGATAACCAAAATAGAGAATTTTGCAAATAACAACCAAGCTCTAGTATGCCAAATTTCTTTAATCCACATCTATACCAGTTTTTTCTATTTATTTACAATTAGTGCCTAAGCAGTAGCTTACTTGGGTGATTTTGGATATAGCACAACTATAACATATTCCAGCACGTACTTGAACTGACAAAGAGTAAAACAGGTTTACATACCAAGTTCCACTTCAATAGGAACTTTCAAATCAAAAGGTTTGAGAGGCTTCAGAAATACCCAAGGTTAACTTGGTCACTTTTTGGTTGATGTGAGCTCTATATTACCTCCAGGGTGTTATTGTAAAGCACCCAAAAAGAATCTGTGGTGATTTCATTAGTTAAAAATTGTGTCATCATTTGCAAATACAGAAAATGTATTTGCAATGATGACACAATTTTTTAACTCATGAAATCACCACAGATTGGTTTCATTTCTAGCCCACCCCAATTTATTTGGGAATAAAGGCTTTGTTGTTGTTGTTGTTGTTGTTGTTGTTGTATTTGCAAATACAGAAAATCTTGGTAGCTTGCAAAAGGTCAGCATTTAATATCTCCCCTTTTTCATTTGTTTCATTTTCATCCCCTAGATGTAATTGGGGCTGGAGAGAGTTTGATGTACATATAGTACCTGAGGTGCGTTTAGGAAGCAAGCCTGCACTTTCGGCTGAGATGGGAAGTACTGTTAACAACCCAACATCATTTCCCTTATCTGTTGTGCTATCAGTTGAACGGCTACTAGTAAGATTTGCACTAGACCTTACAGAAGGTGATTCAGCCAATTTTGCATATGCCATTGCTTGACTATGTAGGCTTGAGGACACGGCATCCACTGGACGTATCTCCTATTACCAGCACAGAAACGGTAAATATCAAATCACAATACAACATATTATGATTGTCTACACACACACAAAGCCTTTTGTCCCAAACAAGTTTGGGTAGGCTAGAAATGAAGTCCATATTGGATTTCATATCCATAAGATTGGCTGAATTTTTACGTTGGCTCGCCAAGCCTATCACAAGCCTCCTCTGGCCAATATTATGATTGTCTACAAGTTAAAAAAATTTCTAGCACAGCATAGGCCTTCATGCTAGTAGTACCAAGGCTCTCAAAAGAGAACCATGTCCACTTTGATCAATATCTCCTTGCTCACATGAATGCATGTGTGTGTGATTCCATAAACTTTTGACGGTTCATGTGCAACAATATTTCCATTTTTACCTTGGGTATTTTCATTTTCAAGCCATCACCTTCATCAGCCTTCATAACATCATTAGGATCCGGACTTCCCCCTAACAAAAGCATCACCAACATATTATTAGACAATCTTAATAAAGGTAGATAACTGAACTTCACAAGGGTTAACAAATGGAAAGACCCAGAATTTGAAGTGTAAGCTCAATTGCTCAAATCATTTGTTACCATTGTTTCGAGTACTAGGCTCTGTTTGATCAAAGCGCCTCGTGAATGGAGTTGGGTTAACCATCGATAAACTTCTGATCTCATGACGAATTGCATCTAATTGAGCCATTGTATCTTGCAATTCCTTGTGCACCTGTTAACATAAAATTCAAATAAACAAAAGGGTGTCAACAAAGGGAATACAATTGTTAATTCTTATTGCTAAGCTTGTATAATCAGAATTCAGAAGGTCCAAGTTAAAGTGGTATCAGAAAATGAAATTTGATGTAGATAGAAGTTGTTGTATAGACACAAAGTAGTGAAAGAAACAAACAATAGAAGCTTGAGATTGACGCATGATAGTATCAAAGTGGCCGCGAGCCAACTGAACATAAGCAATTGCTCTTCCGGCTGCTCTCCCAGCCACTCTTGTTATTTTTGGTAGATCTTTGGGGCCTGAAAATTTTAGTTGGCCTTACTTATTCATCACCGAAAAAATATTTTGTAATGCAAATACAGTATGTAAAATTAAAAAGAAGAAGAGACCCTAATATGCATATGTATGTCAGTATGTACAAAAGTGGGTCCTTTTTAAGTATTACCCATTATCAATTTTGGTCAATAGTCCTATTAGTTCTAATTCTGGTACCAAAACTTGCCATTTATGTCATATTGGTTGTAATAGATTAATGAAAATCATTCTTCTTTCAAAAGGGAAACAAAAAAAGTCATTGCACATGCTTATGTTAAATTGTCAATAGATAACCTTAAAATACGATTTCAACGCAACATTTCATATGACACAGCTCTAATAATTAAGCTTGGCATCTATACTTTGATGGAGAAAATAAAAACTAGGGCCCCAACCATACACCATTGCAAAAGAAAAAGCGAAAGCAAGACAATTTGCATCAATGGAAACTTCAAATCGAGAAGAACAAATTGAAAGATAAAGAGAAAGGGAAAAGAGAGAAGAGATGTATGAAGAGGAAACCAATGAGAGCAGCGGTGGCACCGAGAATAAGAAAGAGCTCCCCATATGATATCCCAAACATCTCTCAACGAGCGTCAATCGCACTGCACCATCGACCTTCCTTAATCTGATCTCCGTTAACCGGGTGAGGAAGAGAGAAAGGAGCTTGGCTGCTACTCGGAGGCAGATTGCAACCAGCACGGATCAAAGAGCAAGAGCAAAAAATATAAATAAAGATGTCGGAATCGAAAGGAAGGGAAGGGGAAGAGGCGGATTTTTTTTTTTTTTTTTTAGAGCGGAAGCCACACTAAAAATCAACGCAATTATATAATTATATAATTCAGAGGAATTTTTATATTATTAATATAGATCGTTGATTTTCAATTTAACGGTTCAGATTAAAAACTCTCGAAAAAAAATTATGCCGAGGATTTCGTTTCGATGGGATGATGTCAGATTGTCAGGTCCTTTTCATAAACCCAAGTTGAGTGAGCCCTTTAGACAACAATTTTTACTTCAGCCCAATTGACCAAAGTATAAGAAAAGAGCCTGCTCCTCAATTTGCTGAAATGATTTATAAAAATCTCACGTGATATTATAATCTTACAAAAAAAAAATATCATGTTTATAATTTAATAATTCTTTTATTAAATTAATTGTACAAAAGCACAATATAGATTTTTTACAGTTTTACAAGGAGCATGACAGTAGTACATCTCCGCCTCGTGGAACATTTTTTATTCACAATTGTAAATTATCTTGTCAATGAGTTGGAAGTTTACGTCAGTGGAATGATTCCGAACTTAATGCATCAAAGCTATTAAATTGATTATGTTACAGATAAATTGATGCTCAGAGAATATGAAATAGGAATTGCGTCCGTTTTGTTGCACCTTTTCAATTGTATATCGTGTATCCAATAAAACATGAGGCTGTTTGGTATTGTTAACAGATTTGTGTTAGCGAAATGATTCTTTATAACACTTCTTTAAGCAATTTTAGTTGATTTGGTAATCGTACTCTTGTAATCATCCATCTAACGTAAAAGAAGAAGAAAAAGATACTTTGGATTGGGATTTACAGAATTAAATTCAGCAAATTGTACAACAATACAGCAGCAGCTAAATAAAACCCAATGTAAAACTAATAGCAACTTAAATTCAGAACATATATCATTTAACTGTTTAAAGACCAAATGACAGGCCAGTTTACAATCATCCACACAGTAAGTTTACTTTATTAAAGAACCACACCAAAACAGCAGCAAAGATACTTCATATAACCAGAAAACAAGCACATGCATCAGAATTAAAACTGGAGATAACTAGGCAGTGTGAGTAGAAGCTTGGAGAGCCCCGGCTTCAGTGAGAAGAGGCACGAGCTTCCCCTGGTTGTGCAATGCTACAGTGTTGTCACAGCCTCCGATATGCTTCCCACCTATGAAAACATTAGGGACGGTTCTCTGCCCCGTCCATTGATGCAGTGCCGCCTGAATCTCTGATCCATCACCTTTGGTTTCATCCAATATATTTTCACGAGTCAGGATAACAACACAAAGGCAACAAGTAAATTTTCTGAGATCGCATAATTTCTGAGATGTTTGACACCATTTGTTACAATATTTTGTAATTTTATAGGTCAATAGTTCATGATATTTCCAGATATGATATGCAACAAAGTGCTAAATGTCTTGAATGTGATCATAATACAAGGACTAAATGTTATTGAGGACTAGAGAACTATGCATATTAGTTATTACCAAGATTTTCAGGTCACTGTTTGTCTCTGGAAACATATACAGTAGTACCTGAAGGGATGTAATGTTGCAATAGTAAATGATTTGGAAAATACCATGTTTAAACCCACAATAACATTCCACATCACCACAAATTCATCAAAAACTCTTGAAAAACTACAAAAAAGAAAGCGAAATTAAGTATACTCACTCTCAGCATCCAATTCAACAGCCTTATAATTTGCACCCACAGAGGAAAGCAACCTTTTAACCTGATTGCAGAATGGGCAGTATGATTTGCTGAAATTGAAAATGCAATTAAATAAAGATCAATTAGCTTTACTGCCCAAAAGATATATACATAATCAATATGAAGACACATAAATTTAGAAGGAGCCGAGAAGTTGAAAACAGGATGTAGACAGAGAAACAGGAACCAGATTCCATAACTTCCTTTTCTTCTCCAACAAGAAAAGATTCGCCCAGGTTCAAGGGAATCAAATTCCTCACATGAAAGGAATAATTTAAACATTAAAGAGCAAGATTGGAACTAGAAAAATCAGGTACAACACCGTTTAAAGGCAATAGTACAAAATCACAGATCTATTGCACAATCCTAGCCTCAAAACTTACAACCTCATTCTCTTAATCAATTTCTCCTTAATCAGTTAACAATTAGCAAGGCGAAAAGACTAAATAGGAGGGAGAGAAGAAATGAAACCTGAAAACAGCAACGGGGTTGGAGGAGGCGATTTGCTTAGCCTTTTCCAAAGCCATCTCTTGCTTCTGTTTCTTCACTTCAGAAGATTCCGATGAGCAAATCGATCCCATCTATCGGCTTATTTATAGACGCGCCGAGTACAGGAAAATGCAAAGAGACGCACCGCTTAAAAACAGAGAAATAATAATTAGGTCGGGTCCAACACGGATGGGCAATTGACTAGTACCTACCGTCGGATATTGTAAATGGACGGTTGATGATCAGCCGATCTTTCTGGGAAGTATATTAATATAATCAATCAGGACCGTTTAATTTGATCGAACGATCCAGAGGTAGCCACTTATCGCGTTATCTTTAGGGGAACATATTTCATAAAGAATTGCTTTCCTCTGGATTGTATGGATCCATAAACTTCCAAACATAGTGAATTTATTAATAAAAATTTGGAGCGGCTGTGATTAGTTTCGGGGTTTCATTATTTCGTGAGGTTTACTGTCAGCCACTCAATAACACGATCTGTCATCAAAATAATGGCAACATCTTGCTGGCAATTGTTTAAGACTCGTCATGAGATTGACGCTTTTATTTTTTTTTTTTTACTTTTTTTTTAGAATTCACATTTTGAAAAAATTGACATTTTCCTGTTTACGTAATTGACATTTTTTTGTTCTACTGCAGAATGACACATTATCATTTTTTGTAAATGTGGCAGATTTTTATTGACGGTCGATTTAATGCTGAGCGTGAGCTTTTTCCTGTTAAATTGAGCGCAACTTTTAATATTTTGAGAGCAACCACACTTACTTAGCACTCAAAATTGAATTAGATGCTCTTAAAATATCAAAAATTGCACTCAATTTATCGCTGCTCTAAAAAAATAGACTGGTGGTTTTTTCTGGATAAATGGTTCAAATATATGATTGGGATTGTGGTTACATTAGAGGGGATTTCGTACGCGAAGTTTAGGAGCTTCTTAGTTAATGTAATGAATGACGTCAAAGAAAAAAAATGTAATTAGTGACGACACTTATTATTCGGGTCAACGTGCTGATGAGGTAGAATAGTGGAATACCTCTTTAGTACTGTAAAATATAATAAATGATTTGAAAATTCCATTCACATCTCTCAAACAAAAAATATAACTATGAATGAGCTAACTAGTAAAGACAGGGATGTTCTCTACAAGTTTTTATGCCACTGCTCTATGAATTGCCAAAAGTGGCATCAGAAAAGTTTTTCCCAACAAAAAGAATCTATTCACTTAAATTTTGTTAAACAAATAAATGCCATAATTATTAAATAAACAGATGATTTGAAAATTTGATTCACATCTCTCCAACAAAAATATAACTATGAATGAGCTAACTAGCAAGGGCAGGGCTCTTCTCTACAAGTTTTTGTGCCACTGCATCTATGAATTCCTCAGTATTCAGGTAAAATTCCCTTGAAACCCTGCAAAATCATTTTAAGTAGATGAAGTCAATAACCAATTAGCATATTATAACTAAAAATAGTTGGAAAAGAAAAGAAAGCAATAATAGGAAAAGGAAAGTGTACTTAGGGCCATGAATAAGAAGTGCCAGATCCTTTGTCATTTCTCCAGACTCGACAGTCTCGATACATGCTGATTCTAAATTCTTAACAAACTTCATAAGCCTCTCATTATTGTCAAGCTTTGCTCTGCACATAATATAAAATTAAAATGATATATACTGACAGTATTCAGTTGAAACAAATTAAGGAATGTTACAAAACAACATGCAACAATCAATACTAATTGGTTGTGCAACCTGTGCTCGAGACCACGCGTCCAAGCGAAGATTGAAGCAATACTGTTGGTACTGGTCTCTTGCCCCTTCTGATGTAGCCTATAATGCCTTGTTACTGTCCCATGTGCTGCCTCCGCTTCTAATGTTACACCATCAGAAGACAACTGTGTAAGATAAATGTTGTTAGCTAAAATCAATATTAATGTAAAGAAGGGAACACCAAGAAAAGAGAAGAGGTGCTTTACCAGCACAGAAGTCATCAGACCCAATGAGCCAAAACCTACGATAAGAAGAGTTCAGCATCTCAAGTACCAGTAATCATGACAAAACAGATAACGATAATTATGAACCACAAGAGAATACCGTAATACTAGAGCTAACAAGATTCTAGAAAAGGTTTCTAAAGGTTGCACCAATATCGAGATTAGCAGAAAACAACAAAGAAATATTGTGTCTGCAGCTAAACAAAATACTTCCGGTTAAAAGTTCAAAAGGATGCCTACCATATTTTGCACTTTCAGTTAAGATTGGCTAACATGGTTTTCAGTCCTTTTAGATAATCCAAACAAACAATTAGCTACATAAACTTGCAATCCAAAATTGATTTCTCTGGGGTTCAAATTTTTTTTTTAATATAGACTTGCCAAAAGGAAATGCAGAAGGGCATAAAATCAATTATGTAACAGTATAACACCTTTGCATCACACATACTTAACAGTTGGTGTCACAATACTAAAAAATTCACATATTAGAAAATATTGGGTGCAATTTCCAAATAGGACAGATAGAGGATACTCTACCAAAGCACTAAAAAGGAAACTAAATAAATAAATAAAATGTTACCTTGGGCTAACATATCACTCTGGACATCTCCGTCATAATTTTTACACGCCCAAACATAGCCTCCCTCACTCTTCATTGCATATGCAACCATGTCATCTATCAAGCGGTGCTCATACCTAAAAACATTTAACTTCTAATTAGGTTCGTGTTTATTATATTTTTAAACTCATATACACTAGGAACAGCACGGGACAAACAAACCAAATTGAGCTTTCTTCAAACGTTTCCTTCCACTTTGCCTCATATACCTCCTGAAATATATCTTTAAACCTGCCGCAAACCCAAGAGAATGTAAGAATACATCAGCGCACAGTATAGTTCAGTGAAGTATTTAAGCAAAAAGAATAAATACCTTCCATCATATTTCTTCAGTATGGTATTTTTTGTGCTCAAGTAAAGTGGCCATTTCTTCTGATAAGCCATTGCCATTGATGACTCAGCAAATGCCCTTATAGACTGAAAAAAATCCATATCTTATGTTAATAGAGGTACAAATGATAAAATAAAATAAAAATAAAACAAGAAAGAAAGGACATTGACTCATTGACTCTTAGCTGCCACACCTCATCAACATTGTACATAGCCAGAGCAACTCCAGGCCCCTTGAAATCATACACATTCAGTTCCAACTGCTCCCCCTCATCTGGCACTATTACATTCAAAATAAAAGGTTGACAAGCGGAGGGTTAATCATAAGAAAGTATCCATAGAGGCAGTAATAGAAGAAAGAAGTGCAGTTTTTTACTGACCAAAGATCAATTTAAGTTTTCCTGGGCCATTAATGACAACATCAGTTGCTCGGTACTGATCTCCAAAAGCATGTCTCCCGATACAAATTGGTTTCTTCCAACCTTCATTTTCACAGTAGTCAGACAAATCCCAGTAAACACAGATGACAACAACAATAAGCTTATGATCTTACCTGGAACAATCCTTGGTATATTTTTGCACAAGATTGGTTCACGAAATACAGTTCCTGGAATAAGATCAAAGCAGAAGGTGCAGTAATTAGGATGAAGCAAGGATAGGCAGAAATTTAGAATAGGCGAATTTTGTAGTAATGAACCTAAACCTTAAGATATGTCAAGATGAATAAAATGTGAACAGACCATTCAAAATGTTCCTTATTGTTCCATTAGGGCTTCTCCACATGGACTTGAGATTAAATTCCTTGACCCTTCCCTCATCTAGGCAACAAAAGAAACAAAATAAAAGGAACAAAATGATTAAGAGAGCTAAACAAAAGGCAAAAACTGCAAATATAACATTATTAAAGTTGCAAAATAGGCACCTGCAAAAGGACTTGCAACCATTTTAAAAGTTATCACCTAACTATTGAATTCAAATTAAATTACCCTATATACAGCAGTTTTTTTTACTGATAAGCCATCTGTAGTATGAAAGGTTCTACAGGTGCCCTTTATATTGCTATATATGAAATATTACCATTGCAATTACAATCCTAAAAAAGGAACAAAGAACTCAATTCTAAATCATATGTGATACATCAATCATGAGAGAAGGTAAAAGAAACACCAGGAACTAGTTTAGTATTTGCATGTTAAGTAATATACTGATCTCCTATATAAGAGCATAAAACCAAAATGTTCTGATACAAAATTTACCTGGGGTTATAGTAGCACACTTTATGGCCACATTATACCTTAAAAATAAAAAGGAATGAAACATAATTAAGGAAATCATTCAATGTAAAAAATAATAAAATCAAAGCATGTAATGGTTGCAGTGTTACTTCAAAGTAGCTTCTGCACTTTCGACAGTGACACGATCATCAGTGGCATCCCGGTTGAGCACTCCCAAATCAAAATACTTCACATCCAACTCCAGATATGGGTATATTAACTGCACACATTTAATATAAATACAAAAGCCATAATTTTAACTCCTGTGAGCTAAATTGATGAAAATTACAGTATAAACACAGAAATAGTGCTAGAATGCTGAACCTTATCCTTGATCATCTTCCAGATAACTCTAGTCATTTCATCACCTACAATCAACCAAATCAGTACCAACATTAACGCACAGGATCACTTCAAATTTTCAAATTATAAAAGAAAATTGAATAATTTCAGCTGGTGAAAACAAACCATCCATCTCAACAATAGGATTCTGCACATGGATACGAGAGGAGGAAGCCACAGCGAGAGAGGATAAACAGCGCAGTGGTCTGGAGCGGTAGAAGGAAGCGCCACAGCTGAAGGAGGTCGAATGGGGAAGGTGGCGAGGAGATGGTGATTGGAGGTGAAATGTGCTAGGGTTTTTGATCGAAGAAGAGAACGCCATGGCGATGCTACTGTTGTTGGTTCCTAGTCCGAAACCAAAGAAGCGCCGCATATGAGAAGTGAGAATTGACTTGGATATAAGCAAATTAGCAATGAAGAAAGAAGAAACAGAGAATCAGGAGAAAAGGTGAAAAAACAACGGGCGTGGCAATTGGAACCAAAAAGGAAACGAAAAAGAAATGAGAACAGCAGGGAAGATTTCCATTTGGTATAAATCCGGACCGTCCGTTTCTTGATCGGGTGCTAAGAGATTACGATCAGAGATGAAAGTCCAATTTGCTAACTGCGGTGCGAAACGGAAACGAAATCCTCTTTTCAGAAAAATTTCTGGTAGAGTTCGAAACTGAACTGTCAATTAAAAATCAACGATTTTAATTAATAATATTAAAATATTTTGAATTATATAATTAGCGATCGAATATTAATCTTTAATCTGACGATTTAGATAGAACCTCTCAAAAGAGAGAAAATTTTCTAGTCAGAAAATACGGTTCCACTGTGGTACTGGCACGAGAAAAGAAAGATGCCAACTGGAAGAATATTCTCTACATGTAGTTTTTTGTGCTCATTCTGAGTGCAGTTAATCTGAATCGTCGAATTAAGAATCAACGCTCGATCGTCACTAATATATTTTAGAGAAAACCATTGATCTTGCTGGTTTAACTAGTAAATAGCTCATGTATTACTGTGGGTAGTATAAGGTCTTTGTTTAAATTAATTACATATAAATTGATAGAGCATGTCTTGCTACCACAATCAATAAAAATTAGTGGGAAAACCTGAAATCAAATGTTATCCGATCAAAATTTAGAATATGAAATGAAATGTAGCAAAAAGTCATTTTTTTTGCATGAAATACAATGTCCAACATAGAGAGTTTCCACTTGCAACATCAAAATCTACAAGGGCGGAGCTACATAGATTCAAGGTGGATCAGTTGACTCATCCTGGAAAAAAAAAAATCAAAATTGATCATGTAATTAGAAAAAAATTCTAAAAAATAAACTTATAATTTGAATCTTTTTTAAAATATTCATGATTTTGAACCACCCTGAAAATTTTACTGAATCCGCCCTTTTAAATCTATGTTCTTAAAATGGGAACATTGTGTTTGCTAATAATCTACACAAATAAGCTGGATACAAATAATTCTCACTTTATTCAGGATCACTGCAGTAAGGAATCGTCTAAAAATTTAAAATGAAATATTTGTATATCAAAAACAAAATTTCTTTCGGTTAAAAAAATATCTCTCAAGAGATCATAAAAATTGAGGTAGTGTAAAAAGAATAATCACATTCATCAATTATCTCAACGCTACAAAATCGCCTAATCAAACACTACCAAATTCTCTAATATTGGTAAAAACAGAAAGCTGAAGTAACAGAAAAAGTGAAACTCAAAATTTAACTTCTAGATCACAGAAGCTACTGGTCACCATGCTGATTTGTTTCATGAATTTTCATGAATTAACAGTGGTTAAAAGAGTTGTAGTAAGGAAGCACAAAGATGAACAATCCTGAATATGTACAAATTTGCAATTAAACTGATAAAAAAAGACATGATTTGCTCAGTTTGATTGTTTTCCATTTTTAGTTGTTTTTAAGCTAATAACAGTAGAAGTTGCATAAATCAAATCCTAAAGTCTAAAAATTCTGAATTCTGAAATTGTTTTTTTACTTTTTATTATTATTATTATTATTATTATTATTATTATTATTATTATATATATATATATATATTAAGTATTTGAAAGTTCCACATTGATTAGAAAAGAAGAAAGAAAAAAGAAAAATCTCTGACAGCTTTATGGAACTGCTCAGCTGATGCCAAAGATGAGTACTTTGAGTTTATTTGCATGCGAGGGTTGGTGCAACACCACTATTAGCATCATTCTTATCTCGTGATGGTTATTCATTCAATGTTTGTTTATTGTCGACATTTTATGTGCTACATCCCACATTCCCACGTAATGCAATGATAAATATCTCTTATGTATAACAGAAACTAATTTGAAAAAATACTAAAGATAAATAAGATATATGCTTATTTCATGTCAAAATTAATAATAAAATATAAAATATCTTTTTATATGAGAAATCAGAGCAAATTAAAACAACAAATTATAGTTGAATATCTCTTATATAATTAATTTCAACGTTTATTTCAACGCACAAAAGAAATTTTTTTATATTCAATTCAACTTCAACGCAAAAAAGTAGAATTGAAAGAGCTTATTAATGCATTGGAGAAAAAAATAGGAAGAGTTGAATAAATGCAATAAGAGAAAAGCATTAGCGGTCAAAGTTTTTAACGATGAACTAATTATGAAACTAAATCGTTCTAGTGACGACAAGTGCAAACTTCATAAGAAATTGATGAATATACCTTATGAAGAAGTGATGATCAAATTTCTAAAACACAAATTTGATATTGTTGAATTAAACATGCTCCGCGCAGGAATTCGTGAAATATTAGTAACTATTTTTTAGTTTGTTATGTTAGGAGTAATTTTTTTATTTATTGGATTTGTAAGAGTTATTTTTATGGCGTTTTAATTATGCCATGTATTAAGTATTTATTAGTATTTTTTTATTTATTATGTTAGAAAAAATATGAAAATGCCTAATGTGATATATAAAAATTTAAATTGCAAGATAATTTTATTTTCTCTTAGTATTTTATGATGGATATCACATATTCTAGAGAATATTAATGTATAAAAAATTAAACATCAATTTTACACAGTTAATATAAAAGAAATTTTATATATTATTATAATTTTATATTTTTCTACTGGGGCACCTTGTTGTGCTTAGTAAGAGCAATTTGTTAAAACAATGTGGAAAAATCAAAAAGGCTAATAGAATATTCTTGGTTCGGTAACAATTAATGCAATTGTGTTTATTTTATTTTATTTTTATTCATTGTTCTTAGATTTACAATACACATTCACAGACAAATTATAAAATAAACTTGAAACTCTCATCTTCTAAAAATAGCTCCTAACGAAACTTAAACTTCAGACCACTCTCTTAAAAATCTTATGTCTTATCATTAAATTAGATATGACTAATTTAGATTTCTTTTTATCTATATCCTTTGTAATTGACTTACAAGGATCCGCAAACCTAATCAAGATAGGTACAAGGTGCATTAAGTTATTTAATCGCACTAACATTTGTTTTTAAATTGCACTCAAAACTTTTTATTTTAAAAAAGAAAGCCGAATTTTAAAACGCTCATACTTCAAGTTAGTAATATCAAATTAACATATTTTTTTATAAGTGTTCATATAATATCTAACACAAAAGATGCTTGATATTAAATATACTTATTCTTTTTTCAAAAAAAAATATATACTTATTGTCCAGCTTCATTATTTTCTTCAATTATTTTATTTGAATTTCGAAATGCACAAATTATCTTACGTTTGATGTGTTGTATACCAAAATTTTACCTATTATAAAAAATAAAAAAGCTGTCCGAATTAAACATAAATTTGAATTGAAAGGACCACTTAAACTAAATATCTCTAAACATGATTACAACATTTGCACTCACCAAAATTTGAAATCATGACTACATTAAAATCATTCTTGTTAGCTAATAAATCATTTGCAGCCGATAACATGTTGTATGATAGTAAACATAAATACTAAATTCAGAAGAATAAAAAAATATGAATTAAAAAAACTGAACAATCTTTAACCACCTAACTAAATATTGCTTCTATGTTAAGCATGAATATAAATTAAAATATCACTTTGCAGTACTGAGTTTACTACCTGACTTGTTTTAATTTGCAACCTTTTAGTTATAATAATACTCAAAATATACAATTCGATTAAGATGCAACAATTAAAAAAAATGTCCCAAAATTAGAACATGGATAAACTAAAACCAAGTAATCATTAACAATAGCCTAACATGATTCGAAAGCAAAAGAATATTACAAGGAGTTCTAAAGAAAGAAAGGACAAAGGAGAAACAAAACTGATAATGGTGAAGATGATTTTTGTGCCTCCATTCTTCTCTCTCAACTTTTCCTCTCAATAACAAAACTGATAACTACTCAACTTTTCCTCTCAATAACAACAATTAATTGAATTTTACAAACTTTCCATATTGTTGACCAAAAAAATACTTTTTTCTTTGTTTCTGTCGAATGTAGTAACAAAGATTTTGAATTTTACAATCTTCAAATAGAACATAATCCACAATTATTTTTACATCCACCTAAACTTATATAATGGTCAACAATTAATTGAATTTTACAATACTTCTGAAATATAAATTCAAAGTATTGCTTGAATCTCACTTGACAAAACATTTAACCTAACTCATGATTTTATTATCTTTAATGTTTGATTTAAATGCTATTATTTTACTATTTAACAAACTTTCAAGTTTGTCAAAATGCATTTGCTTAAGCTAATTGGCGGATAAAAATAACAAATCGATACTAAATTAATAAGCACCAATTGATCCCCACATAGCAATAAACGTGTACAAACAACAGGATAAATTATATCCCAGTTTCATAGTCTGGAGATGAACATTAAAAAACAAGATTATAATTCCTCGACGTCCAATTACAAAACAAAAAAAATACATGCAATGGATAGCGAGAGGAATATCAGTATTGCTTTACTTATACCAGTGACCAAATTATACATACCAATAATCAGTCTTCAATAAATCAGTAAAGCCAACAAATCTAATTGTTAGATAATTTATAAAGAAAATTATTTGGTGAAGGAGAGAACTCAGCCCCTTAGATGTTCTTTCATAATGCGATCATATCCGCAAATCATTACAGGTCTGTAAAGAACTCATCACTGTTCTCTCGATATAATATTATCTATTTCAGGAAGAAATGTATGTATTTGCTTTTGTATATCAACACACGACAGTGAGAATATAAAAAGAAGAAAGCAGATACAACTGAAAATATTGCTTCAAGGGAACGAGTCCGATTGAGGATTGATTTACCCCACCGACCAGATAGTGAAGCCTTGATAATAAATGCATCAAAACAAACCAAAAATAAGAGTTTGAACCAATTTACAAGATAAAAATGAGGAAAATAGGAGAGGAAATGGCGAGATCTTCACCTCAGATTGTGTTACATACGGTCGATTATACGCAATAAAACATTCCCACTTGATTCATCTCTCTCAGCAGAAAAAAAAAGAGAAATCATACGAGATAAATAGAACGAGATCTGAACACATGCAACGGGTTTTGTAAACCCTAACCCTAGAAAGAAAGAAGGAGAAGAGAGGTGGTCGATGGCGGCTGTGCTTCTCTTGTTATTATAAGGGATGGCTTGAATGTATTACATAAATACGGACGGATGAGATATTGACGTACAAAATGAACGGTTGAGATTCGAGTTTTGAATTCTGGGTCATGGGTCATGGCATGATCCTACTTTTTATGATAAGAGCATTATCCTACTCTTTTTTATCTTGATCGTTCAATTTTAAACAGATCGTTCAGATGTAATACTTTTTTTTGAAATAAGTGGATAGCGTCCATCACTTCATTTTCTTTAACAAAAACAAAGTTACAAACTCAACGACACAAATTTAACAATCCGAAGTCACTATCTCTATCTATAACCCACCTTACCTATCACTATCTAACACCCAGAACAATGGCAAATTATCTCCACGCAAAATCCTATATGTAAGTCTAAACCCAATAGAGAACTAACCTAATCTCCCTGATTCCTAACAATAATCTTTACACCCTTGTAATATGTATGCATCGGTACATCATCCACTTATCGATTAGGCCTTTAAGCTTCCATCAACCGCCACTTCTGATGCTTAACCCAACTACACCGCCAAAATAAAGTGAAATCCGCCCTAAGATTGGTTGGTTATATCTGTGCCTCCCAATCCCCAGATCCCCACCTCAATTAGCAGTCAGTCGTGCTACGCATACGTCCACTGACAGATTGCCAGTCACCCTCAGCCTTCTCAACAACTGCAATCCGTCCCGAAATCCCATGTGCACTCCTACCCTTTTTATGTTGTACCAACTGATATCTGAATATGCACCCTTACACTTAGCATCACCCAACTCTGTACCGGCTGGTACCCATCAGTACTAGTACAACAGCCTGTTTGCATCAACTATATATCAATCTAGGACGTACCTACCTCAGTAGCTCAACTGGTACTGATCAGTAGCCCATCTGTACCCACCAGATCATTGTCCCGACATGTACCAGTGGCACCCCTGTGTCTATACCCTATTTTGCATTCACACACCCAAACTGTACCTGATCTTTGTACCACCTCTTTTCCCAGATCTGCGATCTCGGATTGCAACCCTGATACCGCCGTCGTCGACGACATATGATCTCAGTCTACCTTCACATCGACCTGTTCTTGCAGTCTTCCTCCTCGTCGTCAGCAATGAACTGAGAGATCTATCTCGAAACCTGCCTTTATCTTGAGCACGGCTCGGCATTCCTCTCATCCATCTTTGAGATTCAGATAAAACTCGAGGGCATTCTCAGCTCGGGCAGACCGGTATCAAATTCTTCGGCACCACAGGCAACACTCAGAAGTCCTTCTATCGAACTTTCATCTCAGATCAGTTCATTCTCGTCGCTCAGACATCCTTAAGGATCTCAGATCCGTTCTTCATAGCTGTCTGGGCAGTACCCCGTCGCGTCTCAGATCGTTCGTCATCTCTGTCTTTAATATGTATCAGCCGAGTTCTTGCATGAGCCAGCTCTTGACTATCTCTTTCTCGTCCTCCAATCAGCACTATCGTGTCTCATCTGGCTCCTCAAACACTCAGCCTCACCTCTGTATCAACCTCCAGACAGATCAGTGCCTCAGTCGACCTCCAGATCAGATCGCATCACATCAACCTCACCACGTCGATCCTATTTTAGCACTCTGCCACATCGAGGTAAGCATGACGCCTTCATTAGCAGAGGAGAGGACATATCTACACCTTTCTCCTTGCCTCGGTCTGATCTCATCTCTCATCTGAGCCTCAATCAACTCATCTTTTCACGATCTGAACCCCTCGACTCAGCATAACTCATCGATCTTTTTTTCAGCGAGGTTGTATTTGCATCAGGTCCCCTCAGCACCGATTTCTCCTCTCATCAGCGATCTTTTTGAAAGTTATCTTTTTTATAACGAATTTATGAATTGTTTATGATTTTAAATGTTATTATACATTTATGTTCCTTGAGATTGATATGTTATATCTTTAGAAGCGTTCAAGAAGATGCTCATGGTCTTGAACCATAGAACTCTTTAGATGAAAACATATAATCCTAAATATGTTCACAATCGTGGTAATTAAAGGGAACATTATTTACCATGAAGGTTGTCATGTTAATTGAAAGTACATTGTAGTTCTATAAATGTTGATAAGTGATTATCATTCAATGACATGAGTATATAAAATGGTGATTCTTTATATACTGAACATGACCTAACTAGATGGAGCATTATATGGATTAGTTTTGTGTCATTAATGTTTCCAATGTGTCTTTGAATCTTATATATGAGATATGTAAGTTTTTCACATGAGAATTATATAATGTGATTACTATTAAAGTCCATTCAAATGATTGGAATAATATAGTAATTCGTTATGTACAACTTGTGCGGGAGAAATTTATATGTCAATATTATTATTGTCCCTCAATTATTTGAGTTATGATATTACTGGGCCCCTTGGTAAAGTGAAATTATATTGCATGCAATATAACTGATGTAGTTATACTTATAATTCACTTGAGAGACCAAGAAAATAATATAATGCAAAAATGACACGATCCTATTTTGCATATTATTTAAAATATCATGAGACAAGGATAGACACGAATTAAGTGGATCAAGCACGTAACGACTATGTCGTTTGGGAGACTATAATGTAGTGATAGAACCTCTTATAGTCCATAATATAAAGTATTTTATATTATATCCCAAGATGACGTAGATCCTCTGTAAGGTCACACCAACTGAACAGAAACAACAAGTATTTTACATTTTGAATGATGTATTTAATCTCATAATGTATGAGTTAAAATGCATGTGATAAAATGTTAAAGTAATATGTCATGTAAAATGACATGCTTAGATCATAAAATAAATTTATGAGAATATATGTGAATATTATTTTGTATAATGTTTGAGAGCATTATAAGAATGATAAATTAATTCATATTAGAATAATATAGTAATATTATTTACTCATAAATTAAATCCTTGCAAAATATGATTAGGGAATAACAAGAGAGTAGTCATAGCCATTTGTGTAAATAATTAACACAAGTGTTGCCCTAGGGCTTGGCTATATAAAGGGGTATGTTTGAGATGAAAAATGACTTTTTCTCTCTCTTGCTACAATGGGATGAATAGTAATACGTGAATAGTAACCCTCATTTCTCCTCTCTTGTGTGTAGAAAGAAAAACTCCATTGTTCTTCTTTCCCTTCTCTTGCAAGGTTTAGCCACCAAATGAAATAGCTTGTTCATTGAAGATTGAAGATCTAGGTGGTTGGATCTATGCTCTAACATCTACATCCATCTATCTAAGGATGCTTTAGGTTGTTGTTTAGGTTCAAGGTGAACCAAGAGACAAGGTGCTTCCATGGTCGAAGAAGGAAGACGACGGTTTTCAAGAGACCTAAAAGAGGAATCGACTCCTCTCTACAAAGAGATTTGACAATCTCTTTAGGTATAACCTTTTATCCACTCTTATGCAAGAAATAAATGTATTATTTTCTGTTTTATTGATGCACAAGAGGTGTTTGATGAAATGTCATAGTATAATCTTGCTTGCAATTGTTATATAAATAAGATCTTTTGTGTATTGAGTTAAATAGAAGCAAAAAAATTTAATTTTCGTCCTCTTGAACTTACACATGAAATCCCAACAAGAAGAAGGGGAAAAGAAGAGGGAGCAGAGGGGGGAGGCCGGACGGCTTCCCCCGCCTGGAATTGCTTTTCTTTCGCCTCTTTTTTTCTCTCTTTTCTTTCGCCTTTTCCGATTCTCTAAGTTCTAAGTTGAAGGCATTTGAGAAAGGGGAAGATGAGCTTTATCCAAACCTAGTTGAGATTGGAATTCAGATGTAATATTCAGGAGAACTATATATTTTATAAGTTTGAGATTTGAAATTTTAAAAGTCTAAATCGTAAAAACATATCCAACTTGCTTGAATTGTATAAATTTTAGCATTTATTTTGTTGTTAGAATTTGTTACTGTCGAGTTTTGAATTTTGTAAATTTTCAGAATCTTTTGAAGAAACAAAGAAGAATTGACCATGTCGTGACTCGCACCAAAACTCACATCAGCACTTTGGACTAATGCAAGTTAAGTTTCTCTCTCAAACTCTCTGATTTGATGCGCAAGAAATAAGATGCAGCAACTTTCCATTCTTTGAGATTTATTTTTTTGGGAAATTGGCATCTGGCGTCTAAGAGCATCTTCATTTCTGAAATTCTTAGAGTTTCTAAATAATTGCCACATCAGTTTTAGAAACTTTATCTTTTTTTAGTTTCTAAGCCTTTCATCTCTGAAACTAAAAAGTTAGAGTTTCTTAATTGCCACATCAGCAAATATTACTAGTGTTGTGGGAGACCTATCAATTTTAATGGCTTAATATCATATTTACCCATCAACTCTTCTCTAATATCATATTTGCCCACTAACTCTTTCCAATTTCTTACATCTCCTCTAACTCTTCATAATCTTTCATAATTATCCAGAAAGTTGTAAAGACAAATAATTCTACACATGATAATTATTTTATTAAGGCTTAGAGAGTGAACGGACCAAAATACCCTCAAGCACTTTTACTCTTCTGAGAGACTGATACATAAAGAACACTTGCTGCATTCACATGTTCATTGAGAATAGCACAAATCTTGAAAATTAGAGTACTTTGATTCATTGTTGTATTAACGACTCCGCGATATCATATTCAAATTCAGTAATTAGAGCATAACTTGTCCAATGAATCAAAGGGAATAGTGTTAACGTATTTTACAAAAAAAGCCATATTTTCTTCATTTCCACATTTTATGCAAATCCACTTCCAGCAGCTTATATTTGACCATGCTGGACATGGTTTGGCACCATTTTTCACACAAAGATTGAATATATAATATGATTGCCCCAATTTAACAAACAAGTTGACTTCACTAGAAGTTTCAAATATTCATGAGTTGAAAAAAATAATAGTCATACAAATTCAAAATGGTAACATCATAATGTTTACTGTATTTTAATAAAAGATGAAATCTAAAAATGTCTTTCTTAGAAAAGCTTCAAAAGACCTGCTTCATAAGAGAAATCTAAATTTCTTTTTCTTGAAGAAGCTTCAAGAGATTTTCTGTGCAGGTCCATCTCTTTGTTTTAGCTTTAACCTTCTTTTTTGTCCTACAAGAAACAATAACAATAGTCAAATTGCATCCAAAGATACATAATACAAAATCATTTTCTTAATATATGATAAAAAGAACACCTTGTATTAGTTGACTTTTGTGTTGGTTGTGTGATCTCTGAAGTCCCTTCATCCTGTTCTAGTTGAACATCATTTTTGCAAGTATTTTTGTGATGACCTTGCATCCCACATCGCGAGCATTTGTTGAACCTCTTCTTCTTCTTTTCATCAGATGACTTAATCCTGTTCTTTCTAGGCCTTCCGGCTTGTCGTTTCAGAATCGGCGGAAGCATTTTGTAACCTAAATTATAGTTCAACCATTCGTGTTTACTTGGCATAGAAGGTATCCCAATTGCATATGTTGTCTTAAAACATTCTACTGTAAAGTAAGAATCGACATAATCTTCCCACTTTGCATTTCGAATGGAGGCAATTAATGCAGCCGCATGACCACATGGAACTCCTTTCACTTGCCATGCTCGACAAGTACATTTTCTCTCTTCTAAATTGACTTCCCATCTTCTTTCATTGTGTTGTACCTCAGCACAATGTTCCATATTGCTAAGCACGACATATTTACTCAAATCCTAAAAAAATGTCAACAAACAGAATTTTTTTTTATTAAGATATGTATAATACTAAATATTAAAGTAGAACTATCATAAGCTTGTACAGTACGATAAGATGTAAGGAAGTCAATATTACCCGTGAAATACATCTAATATATTCTTGGACCTTAGGAACTAATGGTCCTTTCCAACTCCTAGCAAGTCTTCTTCTTTCATTAAATTTCACCATTATCTTTTGCCGAATTGAATCAAGCAAATTCAAAACTGGGTTTTTCCTTTCTTCAGCTACCCAAGAGTTGAATGTCTCAGAAATATTGTTTGTGATGTGGTCGCATTTGGTAGTTGTTCCAAATTGGCTTCTACTCCATAACTTGTAATGCTCATCTCTTAGAAACTTCGCAGCTTCTGGACAAGTTTCATCAATTGCAGAAATGATGCTTAGGTATCGATTTGGTGAATATGTTCGAGCAGTAGCCCAGAGTGCAGCCTTGAGAATATCTCCCGTGAAATATTTCTTGAAATTCTTATAGAGATGTCTCATACATTCTCTATGTTCAGCTAGTGGATATACCTTAGGAAGAGCTTGTAACAATCCTTTTTGCATGTCAGAGGAGATTACAAGATCTTGTGGCATCCCTATAGCCTGATGCAATGATTTTAAAAACCATTTCCATGACGATTCGCTCTCATTTTCCATAACTGCAAAAGCAACTGGATACATCATGCTATTTCCATCTACTGCAGTGGCAGCAGCGAGAACACCATTCCACTTTCCTTTCAGGTGGCATGCATCTAGACCTATGTAAGGTCTGCATCCATTTAGGAACTCGATCCTGCAAGCACCAAGAGAAATGAAAAATCGTTGAAAATGACGACTTTCTTCAACTGATTCTTCTTCTTTTGCTTTCCTTTTTTTAGACTTAAGAGGTTCAGTTTCTAAAACCACGACACTATCAGGATCTCTTCTCAATATCTCCTCCTTGAATGCTCCAATTTGTATGAAATAATCATCCCATTTTCCATATATCTCCTGCAATGCCAACTCTTTTCCTCGCCAAACCTTCAGATATGGTATCTTAATACCAAATGCACTTTCAAGATTTCTCTTCAAAATCTTTGGGGAAATAATTCTGTCTCTCCTTAGGTCGTTAACAACTCTATCAGCTACCCAACCCTCAGTTGCATGCTTGTTTCCACGTTTGTTTACTCCACAACACGTATGATCCAATTGCAAACTCCTCACAATGAAAGTCACGCCATCGTCAGAGACTGCTGCATGTATTCTCCAATTACAATCTTTCTCCAAGCACTTTGCTGTTACTCGTGTTGGATCACTCTTTTGCAAATCATATTCAAAATCAGTAGTTAGAGCATAGTGGTTGAGAGCTCTTCTAAATGTTGTTACATCCGGGTATTGTGCACCTACTTTCATTACAGGTTTATCTTTGTCATAAGAACAAAGTTCTTCTTCACGCTCAAAAACATCTTGACTATCATCATCATCACTACTGTAGAGACTATGGTAGCTCTCCTCGCTAGCACAATAATCAGACCCTTCTTCATAATTTATACCATGTTCATCCTCTAGCTCTGGAATTTCCATTACTTCCACATTATCCTCAAGACTTGCACCCTCTTTTTGTGTATCATACAAGAGATTCTGGTGATTCTCTGTGATTACATAAATAACTAGATCATTCTTATCTTTATAGAAGATAACATAACTTGATAACTGTTATCATCATGAAGTTGAATAAAGGACTGATAATTTGCATCTTTGTCTAGGAAGTACAGTAAGAGTGTTTGATTTTCTTCCCAATTGTACAGTGCAGTGATTTCTTTGTATAGATCGCCAAAATTAGAATTTACTGGATTCAAATAAAGAGTTTTTTGTTTTCCAGAACAATACTTCTTCTTTTTCACACTCTTCATTGTTCTGAAGTATCCACCATACATCACCTTTAGCTTGTAGCCACAGAGAAATCTATTACTGCAATGCAAAAATAAAATAAAAGCATTACAATTAGTTGTTAATTTCACAAACCAGATAATTAGCATTTTTTGTTGGACTATCAAATAAAATACGGTATTGCAATTATGTAACTAGTAATATGCATCCATTTATATTATCAAATTGGTATCTGAGTATGTACAAAATTTATACTGGTAATATGCATAAAAGTTGTACCTTCTTCATGTTCAAACTAAATTAGTACAAGTAACAAGGTCTTATTTCCCAATCAAATTCATAGAAGTGTTTTATGAAGAGCTTTAATCAATCAATATCATTAGTATTTAATCAAAAGAGAGTAACATACAAGAACTGTTCCTAAATCAAATAATAGCACCATGCTCAAAACCGAACAACAAATTGGTCAATTAGAGCAACATACTAGAGTTCTATATCCAATTCACTACTCAAGGTCAGAGGTTACTAAGGGAAGTAAGTAGCCACTGCAAGGGCAACAGAAATACACAAGCAAGAGTTATCAGCACCATCTCTTGCCCGCGGCTCCTCATCCCTTGCATCTCTGTTACTCATGCGAAAGGGGTGAGTTACCCCCATAAGAAAAAGGGTAGCTTCCCTGGAAGCAAGAAAGCATCCAACAACAAGAAATTGATGTCGATATATTGAACCCTCTGGAAAAAATGAACTCCACCCCCCCCCCCACCACAAGAGCGAGAGCATCTAGAACTCTTCAGGTGGATGAATAAAAGAATTGGAAACATTACAATTTAGTCCCATAAATTTACAAATTTTCCAAATGGATCCCTTACGCAATAATCATATTTCATTTAGTTATCTTTTCATCAATCACCATTTATTATTCTTTTTTATTATTTATTATTATTTTTATTTTATTTTTAAAACCTTTTTACTCACAACCAGACAATTATTTACAAATTTACAAAGTCAAATGAAGCAATGAAGTACTGAACAATATATATATACATCTAATTCAGATTTCAAGCTCACATTTCAATTCCACTAAATACTTCCCACTCCCAGGGACATCAAAATCATAATATATACATTTAAATTTGGGATATCACAACTTCAAATGGGAATCCTCTATATTTTTGTTATTTAGTTCCATGAAGCTGATGCGGGTATAAAAAATTCAATGAAAATTAATCCAGATAAGCAGCTTGAGAAAAATAGTAGAAATTTTTTTATATATATCCAAATGAAAAAATAGTAGAAATTGTGGATTTTATTAAATTCTTCACCTTAAATCAGTATTTGCAATCTCCTTGTTCTTTCTTCATGGCTTCAGTTTTTTGCATTTGGTAATATCTTCATCAGAGGTGCATTGGATTAAGGATGTTACTTCATGGTTTGTGCTTGCCGTGTGATCAAGAAATTGGGAAGGAGACTCAATAAGAAATGAAGAGAAATAATCATTGTCCATGATTGGTGAAAAAAATTATGTTGAGAAAGATGATAGCATTTTCATGAGAGAGGGAGATGAATTGGGGTAACCGAAGAGTCAGATACTCAAAAGAGTAAAAGTGCTTGAGGGTATTTTGGTCCGTTCACTCTCTAAGTCTTAATAAAATAATTATCATGTGTAGAATTATTTGTCTTTACAACTTTCTGGATAATTATGAAAGATTATGAAGAGTTAGAGGAGATGTAAGAAATTGGAAAGAGTTAGTGGGCAAATATGATATTAGAGAAGAGTTGATGGGTAAATATGATATTAAGCCAATTTTAATTAATGATTAAGTCACGTCAGAGTTTATAAACTCTGAAACAAAATTGTTAAATAAGAAACTCTGAAACAAAATTGTTAAATAAGAAATTCATCTACGTTTCTGAAACTAATTTAGAAACTGTCACGTCAGATTAGAAACTCTACGAGTTACAGAAATAAAGATGCTTTGAGAGACTGATTTTGCCTAATTTACTTTTTAATTTGAATAGGCGCAGCCTAGGCTAATTAAAAAACAAAAAACAAAAAAACAAAAAGGAAACAAAATACAATGACTTGAGGAGGCCTTGTTCTCTCTGATTGGTTGGCGCAAGGGAGCAATTAGGAAAGTCAATTGATCTCCTCCAAACAGAAAAAGGGAGCAATTAGGAAAGTCAATTGATCTCCTCCAAACAGAAAAATGGGGCATATTCCATCTCTCTCGGATCTGATTTGGTTTTAGGGGAGAGTTTCATCTGCACATGAGACAAAGGCACGAGGAGGAAAAGGGAAGTGGAAAAAAATTGTATTTGAATTTGTCTTAATTTATTGTGATGAAATTTGTATTTGAATTTTGTGTTCTTTGTGTCATGTTCGACTAAGCTTTTTTTTAAGAATTAGACATGTAACAAATTATTATGTAGTTGATTTAGTCTAATTGATATTGATATTTTTATTTGATTTTTATCTATCTTGTGATTTGAATTGTTTAATTGTTTCTATGGTGCGTGTTGATTGTATTGCAAATACCTTTCAACGAAGGACCACGTTAGATTGATAACCAAGGATAACTCGACCACACAAATAGTTTTATCATTAGGTCTTGAATTAGAGATCAAAAGATACTGATTTGAGACCCGACAACTTAAGGTAGCGTAGGAATATGTGAAATACCGAAAGGAGAAATCCGTTTCTATGGGGAGACCAAAATTCACTTAATTAGTTTATTGAATGACCGAAAGGAGAAAATAAACTACTTAGGTTGTGTCTACTGTCTAGACTAGTCATAAAACCCAAAGGATTTAGTTTAGGAGAATATGCCGCAAAAACAGATCTTCAAATATATTAGGTACGATATGAAGTCACGAAAGTAGATAAATACTATTGTAGGACTAGAAACCCACCAAAAAATGATAAAAGTACAATATTAATTAAATGAAGACCAATGACATCTAGTAATTTGTTTGCCAAAATTCTATAAATATAAAAAATATTTAAATTATCATCTCTCTTTTAGTGTTTTAGTTAGAAATAATTTTAAAATTTAGTTAATTAAAACTTCCAACTCAAATTTCATTGCTTAGCTAATTAAAAGAAATAAGTTTGGTACTTATGTCTCGTTTCTTGTGGATTCTACATCCGATCACATACTACACGATAGATTGTGCGCTTGCATCGAGTCGTTTAGTATTGTTTTAGAGCATTTTATTAGTACTCGTGGAAACACGTCAGGAGTCTTGGTTCCGACACTTGAATGGAGAGACTTTAGCTCATTTAAATTTAAGTAGCTTTAACTTCTATTTTTATCTCAAAAAAAGAAGAAGAAAGAGACAATTTGAAGGCGCAATAAATTGGATAATAACAATTTAACAACACATAATCAGTACATAATTGCCATGATCAAAGAACAACACAAAGCACTTTTGGTAAACATAACCTTTATTTCATCAGAATCAGTCATATATGATTGATTTATTAGTTTTTATTACAAGAAAACAAGTGAAAATAAAAGGGGATAGTGAAATCCTGATGAGGAGCTCACCACTTGCCGAAGTTTGACTTGCCGGTTTGCCATGGCCTGAGCTTGAACTCTCACATGACAAACTGTTTGTAAATTGGAGAGGGGGTGAAGAGAAAACAGAAAGGTAAAGACATGATCAATTTTCTCCTTTCCTCTCCCCACCTCTCCTCTCCTCTCCCAAGTTTCTACATTTTAAGACATGTGTAGTGGATCTTGCCATGCATCATTATCCATTCTCTAATTATCTGGCAATACTATATAGATAGAGATAGATAGAGAAAAGAGAGAGGGTGAAGCAGAAAGAATGTGTGCTGGCCTTTAAATAGCTGGTAACATGTGACTAACCAGGGGAGAAAGCTCCTGTTAATTATTAAACAAGAATACTTTATACTTAATTCAATATGCTGTGACCACTCAGTGCAAAGAAACAACAGAAACATATATTATTCCACTTGGGAATTGGGATATGCTTTTCCTAGCTTTTCTGTTGCATGCTTTCCCCAATTCATGAGCTCTTGATACATTCACATTCACTAACATAAACAAAAAAAAATATACTCTGTCAGATTGGGTATTAGGATAAGTAAGCTGGAAGATATGATCGAGTTGAGAGTACTTAGGCGTGTGATAGGAATCTATAATTACCATGGATTAAACAAGACAATTATTGACTTGATTTGAGAAAAGCTCTTTGGTTCCGAGAAGTAATCGATCGCTCCAGTCTCACAGTGTTTTAATTTTCAAATGTATGTTGTTTTGTAACTTGTAACCACAGTAAATTATACTGGTTAGTGACTTAGTGTTTGAATAACAATTATCAATAATTCATGATTAGTAGTTTAAAGACATTTTGTTTTCACCAATAATTAAATTTTTGACATTAAAGTTTTAATAACTCTACATTAACTAATTGAAAATTTTAATACTAAAACTTTAATAAACTTGTGATGAATGACATATATTCCGAATTACAAAATTTAATACGTACCATATATAAATAATTAAGAACACATCTGCCATTTAATTTCTCAATTTGAATAAATATTTTCTTAATTTATGTACTATAAGAAATATATATGCTAGAATTATTCAAATAATTACTAAATTAAATTTTAATTCATAATAAGAATACAATGCAACAGGGGTTATCAAGGAGTACAATAAAAATGAAAAACATCACAATTGATCAATGCTCCTTACAGTATTCTTATGCCTTTCACTAATCATCCACTACAATAGCAATATGGAGTCACCACTTCTTATCTCCTTTTCTCTTAAAATTACAACTGGATCCAATTATTAACAGCGGCTTTTAAAATAACCGATCATATATAAATTCCAACTTCACGTCTCAATGGAATCTGATACAGAGCACAACTGGAAAGTGAAATATAACTGCACGCTTTATTAAAATTGCTAAACATGTGTAATCCGTCGTGCCATATTATATATTTAATGTCAGTGTATGTTCTGACCAATAATTCATCATCCAAATAAGTAACCTAGTATAAGTAAAATTATAATGATAATAAAGCACATGACATGGTGGTGCTGCAACGGCTACCACTCAAAGAAAAGGGATGCCTACCAGGCTACCACCAATTGTGGGGCTTACCACTGACACACCTGTAGTGGGATCTAACAGTAAACTGTTTAATAAAAATGTTTCTTTATGTGTTCATGGCAAAAAGGTGCCATCACTAAGAAGGAAACCTTAAAATTATCTAATGCTGAAATGCTCCAAATGATGCTCTCATTTTCTCCAATGAAGAATACTTGACAACAAATCAAAGTTTT
This sequence comes from Eleocharis quinqueflora, assembly GCA_964058865.1. Taxonomy (NCBI): domain Eukaryota; kingdom Viridiplantae; phylum Streptophyta; class Magnoliopsida; order Poales; family Cyperaceae; genus Eleocharis; species Eleocharis quinqueflora. Next base: position 44,055 of record CAXKVX010001631.1, on the reverse strand, counting down.
GTGGAAGTTTCTGGTTATTTTCTTTCCCAGGACAAGGTAAGGTTAAACAAAAAGGCTTTCAAGATAATGGATCAAAAGTAGAAATAATTTGAAATTTGGGGAGAGAATACTATATTACCTTAAAAAAAAGTTCTCTTTTCACAATTGTTTAGAAAAGGGATTTTCTGTGAGAATTTCTGCATTCTTTGGTCTCACAGGAGGGCCCAAAGATTTGCATACAAAAGTTTCTTGCAGTAGCTTTCGGTCTTATTGCTCTCTACTGTTATTTAGAAATATTGCCATGACCACAGAGGAATTTTGTCTCATGATTTCACCCAGTGACAAATATTGTTCAAATTCTTCACTATTATACCAGCACTGTCATAAAAATTTCCATACCTTCAATGACAGGACTCAATCCAGCTAGGCCGATTAATTTCATTCAACCTAAAATTTGGAAGTTCATGGTCAACAGTTATATATATATTTGTTTGATTAACACCTGGCAATACATAATAGATATTATTGTCAACAATTATCAATTTGTTTGTCAGTATATACTCAAGTATATCAAGGATTAATACTTCTTTATTAATGATTGACATTCAAACATGTAAAGATTGATACTAATGTTATCGTTCCAGTATTTCTTTCTTTAACCTTGTTGAGTGTACAGCTCGCAGGTCAAATCATGGGGTGACAATACCATTTTACATCAGAGCTTTTCTAGGCTTTTTCTTGGAGTTCCTTTTTTCTTTTGGAGTAAAAACTAAAAACCACTGGGTATGAATTTCACTTGAAGCTGAAAAAAAGTAACATAGTCTATTGCATAGCAAGTCCCTATGAAAAATAATGCCTCAAAGGAAAAAAATCTAGTCTAGCTGGTAAGACCAGTTCAATTCCTAACAGCAATCATTTGAGTAGAAGGCCATCTCTTGGAATATACCAGTTTGGCCCTTCGTGCAATATTAGCAATCTTCTGATCAACTGTGTTTACCTCTCTTGGAATATGGCAATAAGATCGGATCATCTATCAGGAGTTGCTCTTGTGCATCATAAATGCTTCTCATATCACCTGAGTATTGGATATATGATTCCTGTCCTGTGTCGATAGAATTGAGAGAGCGGCCAGAGTGGAGGGTTTTTAAAGAAGGATAATGTTTCGTAGATACCACATTTGATATCAACTATTGATATCGATTTTATTATGCATCTTTAGTTGAATTATTCTGCACATTATTTGAGTTATTATGCATGTTATACCATAACTATTTCAGTACAAAAAATAACGTGCATAATAACTCAAATAATGTGCATGATAACTCCACTAAAAGTACATAATAAAATCGATAACATGTATAACTATTTCGGTACAAAAAATAACATGCATAATAACTCAAATAATGTGCATGATAACTCAACTAAAGATGCATAATAAAATCGATATTAATAGTTGATATCAAATATGGTACCTACGTATCAACTCTCTAAGAATATCCTCTCTGACAAAGCAAGCAGTGCCTTGAGCTCATATGAAAGGAAAGCATAGTTGAAGTGGACGCTATTTTCCATTGAAGAAAGCCACTGCAGCACTAGCTCTGCCATTGTAATCCACTGAGGCATCCATGAAAGCTAAGTCACTATTTTGTTTTACCTTGATCGTGACTGTGCGTGGCTTTTCAGGTTGGTGGCTTAGGGATTGCAGCTGTTGGCTTGTTGAATCTATCCCAAGTGCCATAGCTTCATGAATAATGCTGATTGGCTCTTCCGTTCTACCCAAAGATAATTTGGCATTTGGATTTCCACATCACCATAGCTTCTTTCTTTTGTGGTTTTAGTTTGGAACTGTTTCTTCTTTTCTTAAGAAAAAGAAAGAAAGAAAGAAGAACAAAAAATAAAAAAAGGAATTGCTTTCTTTCCATATTTGAAGTGAATCATAACTGTAGAAAAAGTTGAAACAGACATTTCCATGCCAGCACATTGTTCTGAAATGGAATATTGTTTTTGTTGTTTTCTAGTTATTTCTAAGTCCGTAATTATACATGATAAAGCCAACAGCCTGGAATTCTAACTTTAGTTACTGTTTGCTATGAATTTGGTACCCCCAAATGCATCACGAGAAGGATAATAATGTATGATGACTTGCCTTTTATGGTTGTTTGCTTGGGGAAAATTGCAAGCTGCAACAACACATTGTCTTTGTTTTACTACTACAAATCGTAAATAATGAAAAAATGGAGCCCAGACGCAGACCACTTTCACAAAGAACAAGGATGCAAGTGAGGCCATGGAGCGCTGAAAAAAATATATCTGACCAACAATTGTTATGCACCATCTAATATCATCCTAAAGATAAAAAATTTCAGATCTTTCTGACAACAGATTCAATCTACATCAAGGAAAAAAAAATTAAATCTCATGCCCTAGAAAAATATTACTCCAGCTATGCTGTCAGAACTCATCCAATTTCAACTTTTCCATTATAATTTTGTAAGACACTGCAATTGCCACACACTAAGAAGTCGGTCATAAAACGAGCATGAGGCAACGATTGAACCATTTTTTGCACTCTCTCCCTTCATCCAATCGACACCATAAGCCAAAGATCCATGCTTTTCATATCTCTCCAGTACAACCGGATCTTCTCCTCCTACTTTTACAACAGAAAATCCATTGTGCATACAAGCTGCAATTACTATATTAGAAACATATGGATGGGGTTTTATTCTCCAAACACCCCCGCCTAAACATATCGACTTCTCAATTAATGGCTTTGAGGCTGACCTTATGTCCCAAACCCTAAGGGACTCATCATAGCTCCCAGTTAGCAACATGTTGGAGTTAAAGTTGCTCTGAGAGACGCAACAGACTCCCATTGTGTGCGACTTGGAGTTTCGAAACACTGGTACCGAGGGGTTCTGACGGGTGTCCCAGCAAGAGAAGCAGCAATCGTCAGACCCACTATATACCAGGTGTGGATTAAATATATCAAAATTGGTGGTCCATACTTCAAAATTGTGTGCTACCCATGATTGGGACACTTTCAATTCAGCTTCTGTAAAAGAAATTAGAGATACTGAGCCATCTGAAAGGGATACTGAAAGAGAATCGCCAGATCTTCTCCAGTCAACATAAAGGCACATGGAAGAACTGACCTTTTCATTGCAAATTTCCTTCAAAGTAATCCCTGTTTTCATTTTCCACGGTTAATAAATCATTTTTTCTTTATTAATAAATTGCTTTCAGAAACAGGACTTGTATCAGCACATCTGTTGTGTGTTTCCTTTCCAATGTTACCCCAACTAATCAATTTGGTGCAATTAGAACTCCACCAATACTTTCTGGTACTGTTATTGACTGGATCTTACCAGCACAAATAAAAATATATCCTTCTTCCAATCTACACTATATAAATATTTGCAATTGACCATCAGTGGCAATGGTGGTACAAACAGGCTTAAAAAAAGGTTCTATTATTACAAAAACATCACAATGTATTACAAATTCAGATCACCTCTATCATCATTGGTAACATCAGTTTGCAACTTCCGAACAGCAACAAATCCATCGGCGTCAGCGAGAGCTAGCAAGGGATGGCCCGCTCCAACAGGGGTCCATTTAATGTCGAAAATACCAGGTGTCTCTTCACGACACAACAACTGAAGGCTCGTTTTATCATCACTTGTTGCATCGGCATCGGTCGAATTAGAAGAAGAACGGGAACAAGAGAAGAGGGAAACGGTACCGGCTCTGTGAGTCTCGGTTTCGGATTTCTCTTGTAATGTGTAGGTTGCGGCCGCGAAAATACGGTGGAATGGGTCGTGGGGACAGAACTCGACCGCATCGGCGTTTCCTTCCAGGTAGCACGATGCAATCTCCATTGTCTTCACGTTGAGAGAGGAGGAGAGACCAAACCCCCAGTGAATCGCTGGCCAAGAAGAAAGCCCATAAACAAACTAGTTGTTGGAGAAGAGCGGTGCCAGTTCAGTTTGCCAGGGAAGGGAATTGGGCTGCAAACGGGCCGGATTCAGTACGTTTGGGTCGGAAGAGAGATGGTAAGGCCCTCGTGACACGGAAATATATCTCTTATCAAAATCCATACGCAGTGCGTATTTTAAATCGCGACCGTCGAATTAAAAATGAATGATTTATTTTCTAACTCATATCAGCAGTCGAACGTTAATTCTTAATCTAACCGTCCTGATTTTGATTAAGATACACACTGCTTATCGATTTCGATACGCTCTGCAATCACTTTCGCAGAAAAAAATATCACTTAGACTTATTTTTTCGTCAACATAATAAATTTTAGTTGAAATCATATTTCCAATCTCATTCTCTAATGCCCTCCAAACAAGCTTTTAATATAGTTTAATCAGTTGACTAGTCCCAACTCTCGACCTAGAATTTTTCAAAAAACACAACTATTTATTATATTGAAAACAGAATACTTCAAATGATATCTTTTTGGAAAATACGCTTAATTCTAAATGGAATTAATGAAAAAAAAGTTAAAAGAGTTAACATTTAGGCTTTTCTTCATTTTTTATTGGCTACTCTAAAACTTAAATTGTTTTAATTTAGAATTATAAATAGGTGAATTCTGATATGAACAACAACTCATAAATAGGTGAATTCCGAACCAGGCATTCTTACTTCACTGTGCAAGTGTTAAACCCTACCCTAAACCCAACTTAAATCTCTCTCTACCTCTCTCTCTCCGGTCGCTCGAAGCCTCCAACGCACACAAGCCATGGCGACCTCTGTACTGAGAAAGAATATACACCCTCTAATGGCGGCGGGTCCCTCCCTGCTCGCCTCACTCCGTCTTTCACTTCTCCGCTCCATCTCTAGTTCCCCTATTCGCTTCTCCTCTCAGCTGTCTGAATCCGTTGAAACTTCTTCAGCATTGGAATCCGACACTGGTTCTTCGAACTCTTCTCCTCGACCTGGGGTTAAGGTTTTGGATTTTTACAAAGAGGAGTTCGAGATTGGGTCTCGTGCCATCTCATTTGAGACGGGAAAGATCGCACGATTTGCAAATGGCGCAGTTGTTATCTCAATGGATGATACGCATGTTCTGTCAACTATCGCTTGCGCTAAGAGTGGTGAAGGTGCTCGTGATTTTCTTCCTCTCACTGTATGTACTCTCTTCGTTATTGATTTTGTTTCTTTCCCGTCACTGTATTATCTTTCTGGTAAAAGATACCAGACGTTTTAGGAGCAAAAAGCAAACATATATATAGTTCGTTATCTTTAGACAAGGCAAGCCAGAGCTGTAAGCTTTATTTGACATTTTGGAATAATGTGTCTACATCCTGCTAGTCAGTTCTCATCAGTGACAGTATTTGTACTTGACAAAAATAATGTAATTGTTTTTTTGTAAGATATTCAGTTAAATTTTGTCAAAAACTTCCTTTCTTACTGCACCTAAATTCCAAGTTTGAAGTTTCATGTTACCAGTTCCTTAAATAAGATAAAACGATCCGAATCAAATTTTGATTTCAATCATTCTATTATAACCTCATACTATTATATCCTTTGGACTGATTCAAGGAAATTTGATATCTGTTAAGGTGGATTATCAAGAAAAGCAATATGCACAAGGTGTGATCCCAACAACCTACATGAGGAGAGAAGGTGCCCCAAAAGAACGTGAGCTTTTGTGTGGCCGCTTGATAGATCGACCCATCCGCCCACTTTTCCCACCTGGTTTTTATCATGAAGTGCAGGTCTTTTTCTTCAACACCTACCACTGCTCTCTTTGCAACCAAATATTTTAATGTTCTTTTTCTTAGCAAGTACGTCCAATTGTTGTTTTTTTTGCAAATAACTTTTGATGTTTCCTGTCCTTGCATGATGTCGTATTATCTGCACTTTGAGATATCTGAACGAGACAGTTGGGCTCTGATTGATTCAGTGGAATAAACAATGTTATGTCTATTTGAGCTGGTCCTATAGGATTTCTTTCAGTGCTGAACTTTGTTGTCTAATACACTAGTAGTTGAATCGTAAAATGTATTGTGTATCGGTGGATTTTGTATCGTGTATCGTATCGTGTCATTAAGATACGCTAAGCTACTTTTAAAATAACAAAAGGATTATAGTAATTAGTATCTAACAAAAAAATCTAAATAACTAAAGAAACCATCGTAAGTTTAAATATATTGATAATTGTCGATTGATATCGATGTAAGTTCCTTGCATATTAAGGTATTTATCTTGAGAAATTGCGACTCACCCTTGGATTTCACTAGTATCAAATTGTAAGATACGCATTGCGTATCGTAAGATACTAACTTCTATATAATATAGTAAACGATCATTCAATAATAATAAAAGCTAGTATAGGCTTTGAGTGTTGCGATGATTGTGTGCTGTCATCAGGTCACGGCAAATGTACTTTCCTCAGACAGCAAGCATGATCCTGATGTAATGGCCGCAAATGCCACATCAGCAGCTCTAATGTTATCAGATATTCCATGGAATGGGCCGATTGCTGTGATCCGTGTGGGAAGGATAGATGGGAAGTTTGTGTTTAACCCAACTATGGACGAGTTGAGTTTGAGTGATCTGAACTTGGTCTACGCTTGCACCAAGGATAAGACATTGATGATTGATGTGCAAGCCCGTGAGATTTCTGAGAGAGACCTTCAAGCTGGTTTGAGGCTCGCTCATCCCGAGGTAACTATTTTCTATATTTGTTTTTGTATTTCATTTTTCAGTGGCATCGCCTTTTCTCCTTGCCTTATGGAATATGTTGCTTTATATACTGTGAGCAGGCAGTGAAGTACATCGAGCCGCAAATAAGGTTAGCCGAGAAGGCTGGGAAAAGAAAGAAGGAATACAGGCTATCATTAATTTCAGATAAATCATTTGAAAAGATCAAGTCTCTATCAGAAGCTCCAATAGAGGAGGTTTTCACTGATCCAACTTATGGCAAGGTCTCCCTTCTGTTTGAACCCTCCCTTTACTATTTTTTATTTTTATTTTTGTTGGCTCTTTCTAAATGCTACTACTATGTTTCAACCCTCACTGATCTAGCTAGTATTCTCTGCTCCTTTATCTTGAGCAGTTTGAGAGGGGAGAAGCTCTTGAAAAAATAGGTCAAACTGTAAAAGCTAAGCTTGAAGAAGATGGTGATGGGGATGGCTTGAAATATATTTCAAAGGCTATTGACACTGTAAGAAAACAGGTATGCATGTTATCTCAGCCCGATTTACTATCGTTAATTGTTGATTATTATAATCTTTGGTTGTGTAGTCACTATAAATAGTTTTTATTATATGTATCCAGGTTATTCGCAGAAGAATCATCGAGAAAGGCCTGAGAGTCGATGGAAGGCAGATTGATGAGGTTAGGCCACTGTATTGTGAGTCTGGCACATACCCGATATTGCATGGATCTTCACTATTTTCACGTGGTGATACTCAGGTATTATAATATCTTGTTTGTTAATTCAACAGAGGAGTTTTACTTATTGCATATTTGAGTGAAGTATACACAACTTTGCACTTCTGCAGGTGTTCTGTACAGTGACACTAGGGGCACCAGGGGATGCACAAAGATTGGATTCCATAGTAGGTCCACCAACAAAGAGGTTCATGCTTCACTATAGTTTCCCACCATTCTCTATTAATGAAGTTGGAAAGCGTGGTGGCCTTAACAGGAGAGAAGTTGGTCACGGTGTGTGCACTCTTGTTTCATTTGTTATTTGTAATAATTAATGATTATTGTATACTGTATACTAATAGTTTGACAATTTCAATTTGATAGGCACATTAGCAGAAAAGGCATTACTTGCAGTGTTACCCCCAGAAGATGATTTCCCATATGCTGTGAGGATTAATTCTGAGGTTATGGCATCTGATGGTTCTACCTCTATGGCTACTGTCTGTGGAGGTACTATACCGACCAGAGCTGATAATTGTTTTTCCCTAGCATTTGAATCTAATATTATCATATTGTTTAATGAGTGTAATTGCGAATGCTTAAAATGAAACTATTTTGTTGTTTGCAGGTAGTATGGCTCTAATGGATGCAGGCATACCTGTACGAGAGCATGTGGCTGGTGTTTCAGTGGGTCTTGTGAGTGAGGTGGATCCTGCCACTGGGGAAATCACAGATTACCGTATACTCACAGATATCCTGGTAACAAACACTACAACTTGTTTTACGTTGGAGTTTAGGGTGTGTTTGGCATTATTTCCTTTTCTTCGTTTCCCTGTTTTTCAAGAACCTTTATTCCTTTTCCATTGTTCTTTATTCCGTTTTTAAACTTCCCCATTATCGTTTCTTAAGATATAAGTCCCACTCTTTCTAAAAATATTAGTCAATAAAAATAAAATAGCATCACATGCAATACTCTTCGTCTTGGGGGACCTATAATTTTACAAACTTTTTTTTATATATAGGTGTTCCAAAAGCCCTCAACATCTATCATTAAATACATCTTAACGAGGCCACCTTTGTGCTCATGGAGGATTGAACCCATGACCTCCTGGAAGTCATCTAGCTACCACTAGACTACTAGGCCATTTGCTATAATTTTACAAACAGTAAATAATCAATACCTGACAAAGTGATAATTTAATATAGTGGCTACAATCAACATTACCATATTCTGAATGATATTGTTCACACTGAACTTATGAACATTTAACGCGAAATAATAGACATAATTTTTTATTTTTTTAAAAGAAATGAAGTTAGACAATAAAGCAACAACAATAAAGCCTTACAACAACAACAATAAAGCAACGAGAAATCTATAACAACCCTTACAATAAAGCCTTACAACAAGCAACGAAATAATCTTTTTCTCATGGAGTTGGACAAAAAAAAAATCAAGCAACGAGAAATCTATGAGCAGCTTTACAACAACAACAGCAATAAAGCCTTTTGTCCCAAACAAGTTGGGGTAGGCTAGAAATGAAGCTCATTTCATTTTCATAAGATTGGCTGAATTTTTATGTTGGCTCGCTAAGCCTATAACAACCCTCCTCCTTTTCGGGCTTCAGACCGGCTATGTAAAACATAGGCGGAGTTAAATTTATGAGCAGCTTTAAAGAGTATCATATATATTCTATGAAGGCTGAAGAAAGAGAGTCGAATATCATAACAATGAGTTTTGATGGGGACAAGGGCTGGTGGAATGAAAATGAAGAAGTCAAAGCGTCTTTTAACCGATTGCGCAAATAATATCGTAACAATGAGTTTTGATGGGGACAAGGGCTGGTGGAATGAAAATGAAGAAGTCAAAGCGTCTTTTAACCGATTGCGCAAATAAGTTTTCTTTTCTCTAGCATAGTTGCGTCCAAAGAAAAAAAACCAAAAGGTGGCTTCACTGCGAAACATGTTTTTGCTTATTTTTCCAGAAAAAAATAGAAAACACGAAAAGCAAAAGTTGCTAACCGCACTCTTAGTAATCTATTTTTTTTTTGCTTTTTTGCAATATGCATTAGAGCATAGTTTTTTTTTTCTTTTTTGGCCAATATACACCCAATACTTCTCATTTTTCCAATACACCTCTCAAGATTTCATATTTTAAGATACAAAGCAGTTCCGAGACATTTGCAGACAACAATAACCATGTGGTTTGTGGGATTGAAAAATATATTTCCTTTTGAAAATTGATATTCTAGACTCAGATTATGATAATCTACTTTGTATTCAAAGAGTTAAAATTTCAGCTAAAAGTAAAGGAGATAGATACTTTTGTCTGAAATGCTTGGGGCCGGATGTTGACACTTCTGTCATACATGAAAAAACTTAATTTTAGGACTTCTTTTTCAAATAAAATATTTTGGGTCTAGATGCAAATGCTATAAAAGTTTTGTAGTGTATTCAAATTCAAGTAAAGTGAACTTAAACAGCAAAACTTTTAGTTGTACTCTATCAATTCTCAAAGTTAATATTCTGAAACATATTTCTTTTCATGAAGGGTCTAGAGGATCACTCGGGAGACATGGATTTCAAAATAGCAGGAACTAGGAAGGGGATAACAGCAATTCAACTGGACATAAAACCAGCAGGGATTCCACTTGACATAGTATGTGAGAGCTTGGAGCCTGCACGGAGGGGCCGAGAACACATTCTGGACAGAATGGAGCAAGAAATTAGCACTGCGCGATCCATGAATGACGGTTCTGCCCCTCGTTTAACCACTCTCAAGTTGAACAATGATTCTCTTAGGAAGTTGATTTTTCACAGGAAGAGAATTGAACAAGAAGCTGGTAACATCCTAAATCCCCTTCTTTTGGCACCCTACACCTGACAGGCTTCCTATAAAATTCTTCATACCTTCTTTGTTTATTTTTCTTGTTTTATTTTAGGTGCACGGGTTTCTGTTAGTGATGGCACAGTTACCTTGGTTGCTAAAACTCAAACAACCATAGAGAAAGCTCTTGAAAAGGTGATAGTATACTATTCTGTCGTTTCGTGAAACCAAATTACAATTGCATGTAATTTTCTGTATTATGTTGCTTTTGTTATTTTAAATCCTACACAGATTGACTTTCTTGTTGGGCGTCAAATTGAAGTTGGGAAGGTTTATAAGGGAGTCGTTGCATCAATAAAAGAATATGGTGCATTTATTGAGTTCAATGGTGGTCAGCAGGGCTTGCTCCATATTTCTGAGCTCTCACATGATCCAGTAATTAATTTAATAGTCATGATTTTCTATAGATAGCTTGCTTGCCTCTTTCCCATTTTCATGAAAGTATTTTGGGTAAAATTTGTAAGATCTATTTTAACCATCTTTTTGTCAGGTAAGCAAAGTATCAGACGTAATCTCAGTGGGACAGCAGATTTCTCTAATGTGCATTGGTCAGGATGTAAGAGGCAACTTAAAACTGTCTCTTAAAGCCGCGTTGCCAACTCCTAAAAAGGACCTTCTAAATTACCCTGTTGATGTTGCCCCTCTGTCTCCACAAGAAACAATCTCAGAAGAGTTAGTCAGCAGCTCGACGCCACCTGTTATCATTCGCCCTGCAGAAGAATGTGACAGTCATGATGTTGCCAAAAAACTTCTCACTGCTAAGAAAAGGTCCCTCAAGGTTTCTGAAACTTCTCCTAAAAACTCTTCTAGTAAAGGTAATAAGAAGGTAACTTCAAAACGTAGCCTTGAAGTAGCAGAACTGCTGGCACAGATCAGCACGCAAGATGCAGATGATGCGGCTCCAAAGGGAGGTTTCAGTTCTGGTCAGTTGAAATTGGGGGATTTAGTGACTGCAAAGGTGCACCAGATACGTGCACATGGTCTAGTTCTCGAGTTAAGTGATGGTTCACGTGGGATGTACAAATTTGAGGTATGGTTTTGGAAGATCATCTTTTCCTTATTATTTTCTAGCTGAGAAATTGGAAAGTATGACTCAAATTACCGCATCAATTGTTTTACTATTAAAATTATCACCTTGATTGTTGAAGGAATTTTTTTACAAAAAATGGCACCTGCAGCTTGTAGCATTACCATCTTGAGCCCTTTTCATGGATGAAGCGGCCCAAGTATCATAATGTCCAAATTAATTAGAATTTAATCCATTCAAACTGGAATCCTGCATGTATATGTATATGGAAAATGTAAAAAGAGTACAAAAGCAGATAATTACTTGACCATGTGGATAAAATTACTCACAACCTTTGACATGTGTACTAATTTAGATGGTATGTTGCAGGAGAAGGGAAGAAGAGATTTTGAAGTAGGAGAGGAAGTGGAAGTTGTGCTTTCCAGCTTCTCTACTAAGGGCATACCAGTTTTTTCACTGGTCAACTAATTTAACAATTTATGATTATTCTTATTTTTGCTTTTGTATACTAAACAGATACTGTAAATGTGATCATATTAGTAGACATGTTAGAAGAATTATGAGACAACGTTGTGAAGAGATCAAACTCGAGCTTCATTTTGTGTTAGGGAGTTTTGGTAGAAGCTTTCGGACTTGCAAATTAGGGGATTGAAATTACAGGTAGCTTTCCTTGATATTAGTCGCCATGTTTGGTCTGTGCAATGTGAAGGCGAGAGGTGAAAAGTAGAAGGGGAAAGGAAAGAAGAGGAGATTATTATATTTTTTTCTTTTTATAGTTTGAAGAGTAACAAAATTTAACTTTACGGGGTTTAAGGAGGTTAAAAGATTAATGTTCATTAACTTTAACCCTTCCTTTCTAGGTTTTACTTTGGTATTTTCGCTTGATAATTTGAACTAAAAAAGTGAAAAATTATTTTTGAATCAACAATTATGATTTTTTCTTAGTGGAAGTATATTTAAGTGAAAAAATTTCATTGTTTCTTTCAGTCTTCCTTTTCTCTGCGAAATGAAATTCGCAGAGGAGAATTTTTGATCTAATGATTTTAATAATATAAAAAAATTCTTATAATTGATCGTCGAGTTTTCATTTTTAATCTGACGGTCTAAAATTAAGCACTGCAGAGAGCGGAGAATACAGTTTAATTTCTCTGCTTGGACAACCCAAGTGGAGTGTATTCAATTGGGTCTAGTGTATTCAATTTCTCTGCACTCATTTCTATGCATTTCTTTGCACTCGTTTAATTTATACTTGTACTGTTGGATTAGATTTGAATATATGTGATTTTATAATATAAATTTTTTTTAATCATATCATTAACAGTCAGTCATTCAGATCTAATTGGACGACTCATATTAAACGAATGCAAAGAGGTGCAGTCCTCTTGAATATTTTGGAATCTATGTAAATTCCAAAGTATATAAGTTTATAGTAGAAAAGAAATAAATGCTAAAGCTGGTCCATAAGCACCAATCTCCAAGCATGCTAAAATAAGCTAGAACTATTTTTGATGTGTTAACAAAAAAAAAAAGGAACACTCAAGAACATTTGCGTATATTTTGAAATTTTGGCAACGATACAAAATTGTAGACAATTCACGACCAAACTCACCGTGATGATAATTGATAAATAAAATTTTATGAAGTTAAATATTTGAGTGGGGTTCAAATGTCTTCATTTTTTATGCTTCGCGTCATGCCTCCAAAATCTTAAACTATTCATCAACTTCATTTTTTGTTTCTTGATGAGTGATCAAAATTTGAAAACATAATAAAAACATAAGAAAATGGAGATATTTGAGCTCCACTTTACATATTTTAGACAACTCACGACCAGATCTCCGTGATGATAAATAAAGTTTTACAAAGTCTACAGTTTTATTTTGATAGATAGAAAACGAAACGTTTAATTTCGATGCTGGGAAAACAACAAAAAATATAAAGAAGAAGGATAAAAAGGAGTCAACCTCCTGAAAATAACTTGTGTAAATATCTACTGCATCTTTTGAATAACACCCCAAAAACCTGTCAAAACTCAAAAACAAGCATCCCACCATGACCATTGCTTGTACCACTACTCATCTCTCACCTCTTACAACTCATGGCAAGTTGAAAAACGAGAGAGGGAGATGCTGGTTCAACAAAAAACCAAATAGAATAAAATGCTGCAGTTCAAATAGACACAACAGTAGAGAAGTAGATACAACAAATTACTATGAAGTGCTAGGAGTAGGAGCAGATTCAAGCGCACAAGAGATTAAGGAGGCTTATAGGAGACTCCAGAAACAACATCATCCTGACATAGTCGGTGATCAGGTTTGATTCAGTATCAATTCAACATTGCATTCACTAATTTGCATATACTTTTGAAATATAAAATTATGAAATATATATATTGGAAGCTTTTTTTTTTCTGAAATTTAACTTTTGATTTGTTGGTTATTTTGTTCTGTGGAAGGGACATGAATACACACTGCTGCTGAATGAAGCATATAAAACATTGATCAGGATGAAACAAAATGGTAGCAACAAGCAAAGATTTGGAGGAAATTACAACTATGATGTAAAAGGATATAGTACATGGAATGGAAGGAACAGATCACATGCTCTATTTGTAGATGAAATTAAATGCATAGGTGATTTTAAGATGCAACTTTATCGCTCTATTATGAAATTCCAAAAAAAAAAAACCATGTAAATATCAACTAGTCATAAAGCCAATAATGATACTACTATTGGGGATATTCATGTAAAGAGAAACCACTTGACCATATCAAGCAAAAATAGAAAAGTTTCCACAAGTAATGAAACAATAAAATATATATTTGTATTATATATTGGGCATCTAGATAAGGTACCAATTTCTGCAACATGCAATATCTTTTGCTAATCCCTCCAAGATTGTAACCAAATCAGCTGCTCATAACTAGCTAATAAATAAAATTAGGAAAGGGCTAATGCAATGGTAATGGACCCGATAACTAGGTTGCAGGGCGTGTGTGCACTATGCAAGCAACACATTTTCCATGGACGAAACACTCGGATGTGCACGTGTCAAAGTTCAATACGGAGACCACGAAGACAACATCGAGGTTCGTAATAGCTCCACTTATCATTGCTTTTTAGACAATAAGCAATCCATTTCATTCGGTGTTACATGCCAATCAGGTGGCAGTGGAGTCATGTCCAGTAAACTGTATTCATTGGGTCGAAAGCGATGAATTGCCTCTTCTTGAATTTGTAGTACGACCTCAACCGAAAGAGGCTTTTGGTGTCTTCGGAGGTGGCTGGGAGCGGCCACCTGATGTCTTTGCAGCTGCCAGATTTCTTCAAAAGAAACTCAAGCAACAAAAGGAGATGAATAACTTCTATGGTATGTGTAACTCCTTTTTGTTTTAATTTAATTTTATGAGATAATTAATGAAATGGGAGATGTAGGTAGCTATTTTGTAATGTGCAGAGATTATTTGGTTGTGTAGATGGCGAAGAAATGGAAGCAGAGACAGAAGCTCAAGCTGAAGCACGCCGTAATGCTACCGAAGAATTAAGATGGAATAAGTTTAGCAAAAGTTGGAGCTGGATTAGTGATTTTCTTCCAAGAAAGTAGAATAAAGTATCATTAGATAGAGAGACGTTGAAATCTTTGTAAAATGACAACAATGTTTAGTGTTTACACTGTGGTGACAGTAATATTTAATAATTATCTAGGGAATGTAAAGAAGTGTAGAAAGCCAACATAACATATATATATATGTGAAAACCTAGTTTGGTGGTTCCAAGATTATGAAATGGATCAAGTGTATGTTCTGATTCTGGCCTATTATTTTTATAATTTGTAGATTTAGAAGGGAATTTTTTTTAAAATCAGAGTGCTCTCAGTTGATTTCTTTTTTATAATTACCACATGAAAACTTGCACAAGTTATTAAATTGATAAATATACATTCCCTATCATGTATATACAACGCGCGTCTGTATAACAATTTTTTAAAGTAATAAACAAATATTTTAACCATCTATTAAATGATTTTTAAAATTTAACTGTTTAATTTGTTATAAACTGTAAGTTAAACCGAATTGACAACAACTACAACTATGAGTTTCTTATCGTTCAGAACAAAAATAATAGAACAATAAGAAATCAGATAGAACAATGCCATATATAGCGAACCGGAACGAGATCTTCTAACGTGCAGCACCGACATTGTGCGTGTTGTGTAGTAAATTTCAGCTTTTGATTTGCATCGAGATTCGTGCAAACTAAACTTTATAATATCAGACTCCTGAATCAAATCTGAACCGTTTGTAACTTACAGCGCAAAAGATCTGAATCGTCCATCGATGCTGCGCGGTAGAAGACCATCTTCCACAGCGAACCATTGCAACCTGCGAATATGCGATATATCGAGAACTTTTTTCTAATTTCATAATTCGTGTACCATTTGTGTACTTAATCTCGGTTTCAATGAAATCGGTGGATCGTACTACTAGTTTAAAAAAATGTACCATTTGTGTACTTGAATTTCTTTTTTTCTTTTTTTCTCAGTATCATTCGATCTCCTTTTATTTGTTCAATGCAATTTCAATTTACTAGACAAAATATTAGTAGGCTACTAAAACAAAACAAACAAGAAAAACTTCATTAACTGCCGCACAGAATGCTACAGAAAGAGGGCCACAATCGGTCAGAACTCAACCAAACACCTCAATGCAGTAAGCATTGCATACCTGCCTCCAATTTTTTTTTTCTGTCTAACGCTCATTAAAATAAGAAATAACGTTGTGAATGACACGTCTGAACACACGTTCAGACACTACGTTCAGACGCGAACGCATATTTTAAAAGTACTTGATATTTTTTTGCTTCATAAATTTGGGTGACCTCTATTTCTGAATGCGTGCGTCCAGAAAACACTTCTGAACGCTGAACGCAGAAAAATAGAACCATAATTGTCAAATGTTTGAAAGCAGAATAATGAATGTAATTCTTATTTTTTTGAGAATCAGACAGAAAAAAATTCACTTTCCTCTGCCTGCCACAATTTTCTTTTATTATTTCATCTATTTTCATGACTAGAATTTCATTTCATTAGTATTATTTCCTTTCAATATTATTGACATGTCCAGTTTACAATTTACAAATCACCCCTTGCATTTCTCCTTCCATCAATTTTAAATCCTATCTCAGTATTACTGTATTAGTCTCAATCAAACCCAAAAAGGGAGAAGATAAACAGCGATGGCACTAAGACTGCCAAATTCTCTTCGGTTGCCCTTCTCCTCCTCGTCTCCTTCTTCCTCATTGCGCGCTCGAAATGACAGAAGCTTTGTTGTCGTACGCTGCTCCGCGGGGTACCAGAAGCTCTCCTCTTCCGAACATTCCAAGGTATTGAATCAATCCTAGTTTCTAACACGTGGCAAAATTTTCATTCAAATCCCTCCTTTGTTATTTTTGCCAAATCCCTCCTATATATTGAAATTGTGTAAGTACATTTATATGTTGCACTGGTATAATTGAATACGAGTAAGCCTCCATAATCCCTAATTGTTGTCAAATTAGTTCCCCTGGAATTAATACGTGATTTCTATTTCAATGATTTTTTTTAATAGCTGCTGTGTTGTTAAATTTCTCTACATTTGGGGTCACCGATTCGGTTTAGTGGTAATAACCTGCTTGTACCAATGTAACATCATACCTAGCTGGTTTTACACTGATGTAACTAACTTCAAAGTTATCTGAAACTCTCTCTTTTCTGAAATGTAGCTTGTTTTGGAGGTTAAAACTAAGCTAGAGAAAGAGTATCCGGGCCTTGTAACTGGAAAAAGTGGAAGAGATGATGAAGAAATGATACTATGGTTTTTAAGAGACAGAAAGTTTTCAGTTGAAGAGGCTGTCTCTAAACTAAGCAAAGCAATTGTATCCTTTTATCAGAGATTTTGTGCCAAGGTGTTCATATCTTCCGAGCTTGACTTGCTCAGTACATCGCATATACTAAATAGTTCTTCTGGGTAAATTTGTTATCCTTATTTTTTTTGTTGTCTAGAAATGGAGACAGGAATTTGGCGTGACAGAATTGTCGGAGGAGTCTGTAAAGGAATTGTATAGCACAGGAAAAGCATATGTGCATGATAATCTTGATAAAATGGGTAGACCAGTGCTAGTTGTTGTCGGGTCTAAGCATTTGCCTGCTGTATGTTTACATTTCCCCCTTATATTTTATTCTTTCTTAAAACTTTTCCGGGTTGTGACCTGAGTTACTTAGAATCCCAACAGAAAATATTTAGCCGTGTAAGCAATAGTATGATGGGTATACTTCATGTATAGGTCTGCAAAACCGCAAAAATTATCATATGCAACCTTGAAAAGCCTGCCCCTCTTGTTGAACAGTGAGAAAGGTATTTGCTTTTTCTATTTGTGAAGGGATACTTGACCAATGCTTACAAACATAAAAAAGGTTTTGCTATATTTGACTCCAGTTAACCAAAAGGGCAGCCCGATGCATGTAGCTCCCACTTGTGAGGGGTTCGGGGAAGGGTCGGACAACTTTGGGGTCTTTGTACGCCATCTTTCCCTGCATTTTTGCAAGAGGTTGATTCCACGACTCGAACCCGTGACCACCTGGTCATATGGCAACAACTTTACCGCTGCGCCAAGGCTTTCTCCGGTTAACCAAAGCAGTAACACCATTAAATTGACAGACTTTATATCAGTTAAAAGAAGCTTTGATATCAGTTAAAGAAGCTAATGACATTTCAATGGATTGTGTTTAAGAATTTCTTTGTTAGTTTTGGGATTGAGGATTTAGTTTTTAAACGAAAATAATCAAAATGGAACAGAAACAAGATCCAGTGATGAATCAGAAGCTTTGCGTGCTTTTGGTGGAGAGAGCATTGAGTAAACTTCCTCCTGGTACTGAAAAAATTCTTGGCATCTTCGATCTACGTGGTTTTGGTACTGAGAATGGAGATTTTCAGTTCTTGAAGTTCCTGGTGAGCGAGTCAAACATTCTATTTTTTTCTTGCGAAGAAAAAAGAAAAAGAAAAGAGAAATCTCTTAATATAATTTGGTAACTTCTTTCTCTTCATTGTTGCATCACTAGATCGACGTGTTCTATTATTACTATCCAAGGAGGCTGGGTCAAGTGCTGTTCGTGGATGCACCTTTCATTTTCCAACCTATGTGGCAGCTCGTCAGACCTCTCTTAAAGTCGTACTCTTCCCTGGTATGTTGCCACTTAATTATCACATATTGTGTTTTTTCGGGACTAAACGCTTTGTTGTTGTTGTTGTTGTTGTTGTTGTGTGTTTTTTTCTATGCGAATCAACAGTGTGAGCTTTTATACCGAGTATAATAAGTTGGTCATTAATTGGCAAAACACTAATGCTCAATGTGCTAATTTTGTGTAATAATATATTTGTTTATTGTCCACTCTTGTTTTTCTATTTCTTATGAATTCTGTTTTCTTGTTAAATAGAGCTCACAAATGTGCTTATTTCCTTCTGATACAGGTGAGGTTTTGCGATGTTGAAACTGTGAGGAAAGAATACTTTACAGAAGACACCGTTCCACCTGATTTCAAGAACTAAAAACTTTCATGCTTCTAAGAAGAATTCTAGGCATGAATAGAAACAAGGAAATAATCCAATCCACTTATATATAATTTCTACTAAGTCAAAATAATATTAGATTAAAGAGTATGAATGTCAATATTTCCAATATACACTTCTTTTGTACCTAATTTCGGATGACCTGGTACTGGTATAGCTTTCTGCGCCTGGTTAGGCACGGATGTTTGTATTTTCCCTATACTTAAAAGAATTATTATTATTATTATTATTATTTCATTAGCCAAACCTTCTTTGGTAGTCAACTTTTGACTTGAATAAACAAAAAATCCCTTCGTTCTTACTGAACATGTTACCTTTTGTATTAATATTATCGTTCATTTTTCCCGGATCAAATCCTGTCCGTCCAATCCCGCTTTATTGCTCAGTGTTCACTCATCACAGCCGTCAATCTCAAAGTATCTGATTTTGACGTCTCAGATTAGGTGTAATGCTGTTCGCTGTTTGAAGGAATCAGTGAGAATCACTCTAATTGTCTCCCCTTCCCGCCTGCTCTCTGCCAGATTTATTTTGCGCATTTTATAATCTACTTGAAGATCCTCTATAGCAACAATTCTGTGTGTGATACATGTTGAACCACTTTGATCCAATAGTGAAATAGATCTGGTTTTTACTCACTTTAGAATATAAGAACACATACTTGTGGTCACGGGGAAATGTCACACTGGATCCACAATATATTTCCTTTAAACGACAATGCAGTGAACCTAACTCCATGGCAAGTCAACTAATCGACTCAAACTAGAGAAGAAAAGAAGAGAAATAGAATCCTCGTTGATCGTGCTAATTTTTAAAGGAGAAAGAGAACTAATAATGCAAAATAAACAGATTTGCTAATTACTGTAATTGGTGGAGATTCGAGCTGCTCTCGATTATTGCGTGGTCTCAGTTTGACCCTTCACCCGAAAAAAAAGTGTTCTTCCTGTTTCTCTCTCACGCAAAGTGCCAACACCTTTTCTTTTATTTCTTATTTTTGGTTCAGTTTTAAAGATTTTCCTTCAATTAGTGACTAATTGGGTCTTTTGATTGGTACCAGTTTTGCCGGTTTCCACTTTCATTCAATTCTTTGCTAGTTTGCTCCCTCTCAGAGGTTATGCTTAGTGTGTCTCTTTGACATTGTCAAGCTTTATCTTTGTATTTTAGTTTTTTTACAAATCATGTAAAGCTTAAATGCATAATACCTATTTGATATCTTTTCAAGTTTGAGCTTCGATTCCTCCCTTTCTTGTATTGAGGCCATGGTTTGGTACTAATCCACATTTTGCCCCATTTTGGATATTCAATTCGTTTCTTCTAAACACCAAGAAATTCTATTAGTTTCCTAATTACTCCTTCCAAAAACATTTTGTTCATCCTTTTCACCAATACCTACAACAAGGTATAAAAACAATGACAGGTCTATTCGGCGGAGTGTGGCGCTTCTCTCGCATCATGGCCATGATCCAAATAATCATGGGCTTGCTTGTGATTTTCATAAGCATGGCGAGCCTCCACCGTTTCTACAATGTCTCCAATTTGCTTCATTTTTCGGGCAGGGAGTCATGTCATAAATTTGATGCTATTACCGAAGGAATATTGCGTGAAGGTGGTTACGCACCTTTCGACCTGAAAGCTCTGTCAGAGCGA
Source organism: Eleocharis quinqueflora (assembly GCA_964058865.1). Lineage (NCBI taxonomy): Eukaryota > Viridiplantae > Streptophyta > Magnoliopsida > Poales > Cyperaceae > Eleocharis > Eleocharis quinqueflora. The sequence continues at coordinate 23,522 of CAXKVX010001631.1, read as the reverse complement.
ATTGATGAGGTTCTCTCTCAGCTTGCAGAATTGCAAGAGAAGCTGGAATCGACTGCCATAAAGCTTGGTAAGAATGCCAAGAAGAATAAAGGCCAAAAAGCGTCGACTGCGGGAGAGAATGTCACATTGGTTGAATTCCAGCGGTTTTTAGAAGAAGAGGTCATACGCCCACTCTATGATGCACATATTTCACTAAGGCTCACTCGGATCCCTCGTCCAGAGGATGCTGTCCTGGGTGCACACTCAGGTGCCCTTATGGAAGATCCATTGGTTAATTATTTCACAATCGAAGAAACGCGCAAATACATAACAGCCAAGATCAACCGAGAAGATATGCTAAATGTACACGGCGCAAACAAAACCTACAATACAATCGGCCACACTTGTGTGCTCATGAAGAAGGAGCTAGATAAGTACATGAGTTATGATGTTGGGTCATATTGTGGCGACGATTGGGACTTGGGGCAACAATTAATGATAGGTGGTTGCGACCCATTACCGAGACGTAGGTGCCTGGCACGGGCCTCAAAACTGTACAAACAGCCCTTGCCAATCAACCAATCATTGTGGACCATACCAGATGATGGGAATGTGCGATGGAGCAAGTACAAGTGTCATGGTTTCAAGTGCATGTCTTATAAGAACCTTAAAAGGGGATTTGACAGGTGTGCTGAGTGCTTTGACATGCAGAAGGAGAAGCGGAAATGGGTCTCAAACGGGACGCTCGCTGATTTTATGATAAAGGATGTGCTGAATGTTAAACCTGGTGAAATCCGCATTGGTCTAGATGTAAGCGTCACTACTGGTACTTTTGCAGCTCGAATGAGAGAATTTGATGTTACAATAGTATCCACTGCATTAAACATAGGCGCTCCTTTCAGTGAAACTATAGCTTTAAGGGGTTTGATACCTTTATATACTACCATGAGCCAGAGGTTGCCTTTCTTTGATAATACCATGGATCTGATACATACCAGTAATTTCTTGGATGGATGGATTGATCTACAATTGATGGATTTTATTCTGTTTGATTGGGATCGGGTTCTCAGGCCGGGAGGTCTGCTATGGGTTGACAAGTTTTCTTGTCTGAGAAAAGATCTGGATGATTACATGTATATGTTTCTACAATTTCGGTACAAGAAGCATAAATGGGTTGTGTCATTCAAGTCCAAGAAAGAGGTATATTTGTCAGCATTATTGGAGAAGCCGCCTAGGTCACTGTAGTATCTCTTTCAGGGTACTTGATTTTATTTTCCATCTTTTTTCTTGAAATTATTTGGAAGTGTATTTCAGAACAGGTTAACTCACACTTGTATGTGACTTATATGTTAAATTGTTAATCGACTATTTTAATGAATAATATTGAGTGTTAGACATGGAATATCAGGGTCTTTTTCTTATGTTCTTTCTTTTCATATTCTGTGCAATCGGTCAAATATTTTGCAGAATTTGAAAGTCTGATACCGGTTTTACTTCTGATGAATTCTGATAAAAATTCTTCCAATTTCCACTAACCTTTAACAAAATGTTTGTACTGGACTCCCCTATTAAACATCTTCATTGATTATACTGTACCTTGATACTTTGAACAACAGTTCCTCGATTGAATTACGCATGTGCTCTACCAAGAGAAGTAGGTGCTTTGAAATGTTTTATCATGAACAGGACATATGTACCTAATCAATTTAGTTCCATTTTAGAAACTTCAATTTTGTACCCAAAAGTTCTTCTCTAAATAATTTGAGCCCAATTGGCCCAAAAACCCTAAGCTTAATGGGCCCTCATGTAGAGTGAGCCCACCATATTTTATCCTCAACACTTCTAAGCTATGTTACTCGGATACTTCAAATTCTTTACAACAACCGTATTGGATACTTGCCGCACTCATATCTGATACGATTCGCGTGCGATACTTCACGTGATAATCAGAATGCATTTTTAGTAATTGCTTCCTCACATTGTTATAATGTTAAAGTCATTTTCCATCAGAAAACATATTATCACTGTCTCTTATTCTCTCTTGTATATAATAATATTTTTTATTATATATATTCACTTATATATTATTTTTCAATGTATTAAATTATTTTTTAATTCAAATTTAATATATATTTAGCCGCATTCGTATCTAAGAATTTTTAAAATTGCCGTACGTCACACCCATGTCGTATCGGATATGATACCCGCATCCGCACTTGTGCAACACAGCTTCTAAATAGTGCTGCTCATACATTTCAACTGTTTCATGTTGCTTTACAGTTTTACATTAATATTATAGTACCCGGGTAAATTAAATGGACATTAATTTGCTAAATGGCAACAAGAAAATGACATCTTCTTCTCCAGAACTTCAAATGAACATTAATTGCTAAATTGCAACAGCATAGTGATATTTCCTTCTCTTCTTTTTTTCTTTTCCGGCAACTTCTTAATGAAAATTAATTAGATATATAGCAACAACATGCAGCAATATCAAATGAACATTAATTAGTAACGTGTCAACATTAAAATGATTCATCTTTTTTTCTTTTTCCAGCAATGTCAAAGAACACTAATTAGCTACATGGCAACAACAAAATGCCATGTTTTCTCCTCTTCTTTATCTTTATCTCCAGCATGAACAAATGAACCTTAATTAGCTACATGGCAACAACAAAAAGATATCTCTTCTCTTTCTCTCCCCCCCCAACCACACACACACACACACAATTTAAGCAAACATTAATTATCTAGAGATCGATAGAGAAATAACATCTTCAGTTCTTCATCTCCTCTCTTTATTTTTTATTTTTTTTTCCTTTTTTGTTTATTTTATTTTCTATTCACCAGCAAGTTTAGACATATATGCATTCTGAGCTAAACCCAAGGTTTATACACTTGCAATTCCACCTGGGTCAAAGTATGTAAAGAGGAGTAAGATCTCTGATCTGGCATCCAAGCCATATATATACTGGTATTTGAAACATTGTACCTTAGTATATTGTTCCAATGCTGAACCAGGTCTCAAGACACTGATACAACCTGATCAGTGTCCATTTCAAAAACAAGAGCAGATGCTTATTATATCTGGCAGCCTGATTTTGGATTACTATGTATTCATTTTAATAACATGCTATTTCAAAAACTCTGCATGAATCATAGCAAGTGGCTAGGATTATTCTTTTTATGTCCATTTGATTAATCTGATCTTTATATTCCACAATAGCTTGTCAGTGCTTTTATTCTGAAAGGCATTGTTTAATTTGAAATTAGAATTAGCATTTTTAGGTGTGGAAATGGGAATGTTTAAATTTCTTCATTTTATAACCAAGGACATCTGCTATTGTATGCCAACAGCAGGATACTGATCTGAGAACAAATCCTTAGCGCCATGTTTCTTTATGTGAACTGCTCATACAAAATGAAAGATAAAATTTTCATATTATGCATTTTTATTAACCATAAACATCATCTAAATAAAGAACATAAAACACAATCTATAATTGAACTATAGCTTCACCCATTTACATACCGCCTCTCATGAGTCTCGAACAAAACTAACAACAGCACAATAAAGGCATAAAAAATGAAAAAAAAGAGGATAATTTCAGCCCCTCTGAAATCTCAAATTATAAAGGAAAAAATGTAAAAGAAAAACTAAAAGAAAATCTTCTATTTCTCATGGACATCTAACATTTCTTCCGGGACCACCATAATAGAAATAATTCCCCCATGCTTTGTTGACTCCACCTCTTATATCATAACAGTTTGGATGATCTGCTAGCAGTTTGAGGTTCGACGCGGGTATCAACCCGTTATCCCAATCCACAATTTGCAGATTGCGAAAATAAGCCGATTTATCATATCCTTCTCCAGCAAAATGGCCACTGCCCATTTTAGTAGAGGTGTGAAAACCTGACGGTTGCGTATTTACAATTTCACCCCCGAACTGCACCATATTTGCATGTTGAGCCAAGTGTGTGAAGAGAAATGACGGCCAGTAACCAACAACTGCGCCTGATCCAAGCTGGAGCCACCAATGCCCGTGGTTTGGATCCTAATATTAAAGAAAATTATCTTAATTTATTTAGTACAATTTATACACCAGAAAATTTTTCGAGTTCAGATTTTCTCATGTTCACCTTCCAAACAAGTAAGCTGATGTCAAATTGTCTTCCACTGTAAAAGGATATAGGTGAAATAGCAGCACCTATTGCAATTTTGTTATTGGTTTGAACGAACCCAGAGCAGTAGTGATTGTAGCATCCTGTCTCTTGGTATGCATCTGTCTGTTGCATTTCACCATTTGCAAAAACTTAGTAACAGTTGAAATGTTAAACCATGGTGATTACAATATTACACTACAAAATTGGATTACATCACTTACAGTCCAATAGGTGAAGAATCTCGGCGAATCATCTCCATAGAGTTGTGGACTTACCTATAAAATGTTGCACAAGTAATAAGCTTTAGAAATGTTTGGTAGGACTCAAGGTATTGGTATTACATGATACCAAGATATTACCGCATGGTAAATTTGTTGTTTAAAATTCTTTTAAAATGTTTTACAAACAAAAAGGTACCTGCCATCCAGCTTCAATGGTGTTAAGATCATTACCAAAAGACCCTGAAATAACCCATATCTGCGACAAACTAAACTCAGACGGATCGGCGACTTGAGGCGCCCACACATTTATGCTTGCTTTTGCTCCATAGTATTGATCTCCCATAATATATCCTACAGCATGCTATTTAAGCAAAAACATATATATACGAAAATAATGTTAATCCCCTCTTCATTTTATTATGCATGAAATTAAACATATTGGGTGTTTACCTAACTAATTGCAAATATTTTGTTCTTTTTTATATTTAACCCTGATTTTTGAAATATTTCTTTAAAATTTGAAATCTTGATCCTTGATGTAAGAGCTCTCTTTGACTTTGCAACAGAAGGACAAATTTATACATTTGCTATATATGTAGGTCAAAATCACACATGGGTTTCCTAAATGAAGCTTCGATGTGCATGTGTACAGCATTTTTGTTTAATTTCATATGCATGGTTTCATGTGCATGTTTTGGCGTTTATGTTATTTAATGATCTATGAAATTCTGAAGTGGGAGAAGACGAAACACTACTGTCAAAATAAGGTAAAAACAAGGAGTGGTTTTTCTTATTATGTCATTTATTAACTGCTGCACTATAGATAGGACAAATTTGTGAATAGAAAATACCATTAGTTTTGGTCAAAGGTCTCATGGGATTCATTAATGAAGTTTCTTCTAGGTATACATACAAGCCATCTTCTAAATCGGTGTTGCATTGTATGCTGTGCAGTTTTTAGATTTTAAATTTGACTTGTTAATTACAATGTTCAGCGCTGGAATCTTTTCTTGGGACTTAATAAGTTCATATAATTTATTTAGTTCGAAGTTTCATTTCAGTCTCCTTCACCAGATACTTTACCAGGACAAATTTAACAAGGGATAGCAGGAAAATATTTAAAACATATACAGTTAAGAGAACAGAAATTGCAAAACAAAATCTATTGAGCTCTTCGATTGACTAACCTCATGGCTGCTACTTGTTGAATCCCGCCTTACTTGTCTCGGTGGTTTCATACCGAATCGTCGAATTGAACTCGCTCTCAACAAATCCTTTTCTGTGGTTCGCCTTATAGGCACGGTTCCAACGGGGCAGGATTCGCCTTTCGAACTCCATTTTTGCACTAGTATCTCATCCAATGAACTGCTCAAGTTGTAACCTTTTGGTAACTCTGGTGGATCCTAAAATAATTTAGAAAACGAAAATAAAGCATTTGTAAATGTATATATCCTCATGAAAATATCAGTTGTCAAACCAACCAGATATACATGCACATTGACAAATGCATTTTCTCGCAAATAATAGTTAGGAGAAAATGGCATTTCCAATATTATGTTTATTTTTAGTATATGAATTGTTTTCTTTTTCTTGAGACAAATATGAAGCAGTTATTGTACCAGTGGTTTTTTACCCTTGAGCAATGGGTGGTCAAAAGCTGGTTGAAGGTGAGAAGGCACACAATCTATGACATCCCCATCTTCACTCTGTTCAGAAACAAATTTAACAGCACATTTGATCAAATCTATCAAAAAGATCAACAACAACAAAATATGAAACCGCACAAAAGAAGCATAAAAAGAAAATATAAATTAATAAAAGCTAGTATAATAGAAAAGATTGAGAGAGAATGCCTGAATGGTTTTGACAGAGGGCTTGTTGATTTTGTTGAGTTTTGCTCTTATTCTCTTGTACTTCAAATAATGTGCTCTTGCACGTAGTGTAGTAGACTTAGTACTTGTACCAGAGCCAGTAGAATTGGTAGTAGGTGACAAGGAAGAAAGAACAGGAGAGGTAGAGAGAGAGAGTAGGAAGACAAAAAAGAATAGAATGATTAGAGGAGAGAGGATGCTGCTAGACGCCATGCCTGGAGAATTTGGTGAGTTTGTGTCTATATCTATATATGTATATATCTCTCTCTCTGTTTTTGTCTACACAAACATTTTGTGGATGTGTGCGCAGTTGTCTCCTCTTGCTATCTCTTCAATTTGTAATATAAACTTGACATTTTCACTGTAGATGGGGTCAAACGGGTAGTGAATTAAAGTTCGTGTCAGCTTTTGTGTCTAAAAGTGTTGATCCGAACCCGTTTAGGCCTGCTGGTGGCAAAATTGTCAGTGATGCTGAGTTAGTTGATTTTTTTTGCTTATCTCTAGAAAAGAAAAACAAGTATATGTTTTGAAGAAATTAACAGCACTATGTTTATTTTATGAATGTTTTTAGAAGTGTTATCTACATGTTGCTTTCAAAAATAGTAAAATATAATTTTAAGTATATGCGAGCGCTCTGATTTTGCGTTTAGAATCAACATTCGGTAGTGTTATTCGAACAATGCACTTAGACTCTGCATTCAAAAATATTTTTTGAACACAACGTTTAGATACAACATTCTGCATTAAAAGTTTCAACTTTAAATTTTTTTTGTTGAAAATTGAAATTTTTTATCACATAACACTTTTGAACGATGCGTTCAGAAAATAGATATAATGTTTGTCAATTTTTTGAAACCATGCATATACTTAATATTTGTTTATGAATAAGCAAAAATATTCGAGTTGCTTCTTAGTTGTAAGTTGAAGTTAAATATGAAAATCACTAGGCTCGAATTGTGTTCCCACCCAGTTTGATTTGTACCAACCAGTTCAAGTTTAGATCAATGCATCTAATAGAATCAAGGGCGAATTCAGAGATTATTTTAGTCTGAGCACAATCAAGTTCGAACACTGAGGTTGAGATCAAGCCCGAGCACAAACTCATTAAAACCCACTAAAATATCGCTAAAAACTCATTTTTCACTGCAAATATAATTAAAAATACACTAAATTTTGCGTTTTATGAAAATCAAGTCCGGACTTGCCTTTGAACAGCTCCGCCCTTGAATAGAGTAATAGAGTATGAGTTACGGAAAATTAGTTTCCATAAATAAAAAAAATTGTGTGTATAATAATTCAAGATATGTGTCAACTCATATCCAATTCACTTGAATTGAAATCTTAAATCTGTGTTACCTAGGCGATTCGAAAGGAGAAAAAAAACATCACTAACTCTAGGCGGGGAGGTCGGCAGGCGATTCGAAAGGAGAAAAAAAACATCACTAACTCTAGGCGGGGAGGTCGTGCTGCCGACCTCCCCCTCATCCTTCTTCTCTACCCTTCTCCTCTCCTCTCTCTTTCCATCTTCCATTAACAAAGGGTTGTGCGAGCTCCTCCAGATGGTGGATCTGTGCTTGCGGAGAACCTAGCAGCCACCTCTTCGTCTGACTCGTGAATCACGAAGAGTCTAGCGGCCGTCGTCTCGTCCGACTCATGCTTCTCTTCTCGCCGCTCGTCATGGTGGTCTCAAGCATGACCCAACAGATGCTCTGTCGCATGGTGTGACAGCGCAAAGAGGGTTGACAACCTCGCCCACGTCGTTGTGGTCTCAAGGTCGAACCTCGTGTGTGATGAAGGTTGTGGTCTCAAGGGCGATCCAACTCGGAGTCTCAACAATGGTCAGTAGCTCGGGGTCTCAAGGATGACCCAGCTCGCGAGGTGCTGCTAGTCGGCGGTGGGTTATGGTGGCCTATTCTTTTACCCGTTCATCAAAATGGGTGGTTATGCGAATCGCTGAAATGACTCACGATTTGCTCCTTCGAGTTACTAACATGAAAATGGGATAGGAAATTGTTGTCTAACTGTCGTTGCCGAATCGGCGGTTGGAGGTCTTGATCTGCATATCGTTATGGGTAAATCATCTTTTTTCTCTTTCATTTGGACATTATTGTCAGGGACGATATCATTTGAGAACAATTTGATTCAGCTCTGAATACATCGCCGAACTAGATTTTACTTATGTCTTGACGGGTCAAATGGTACAACGGGTTTTTGCCATTTCGTGGCGGATAAGAGATGAGTTTAATTACAGGGAACAATATAGTGGATCAAAAAATCGTTTCGTGGACATGAAATTTGTTCGCGATCGGCGGATAGACGGTACGATACTTCTGAGTGGTACAAGTCTTCAAAATTTCGACGGGTCGAGGTGATTAAGGTGACCGACACATCAGGACAGTCGACGATGTCTTTTGCACTTCTATTTTAGAATCTAGCTTTGTGTGTGCTTGTAACTCATTTTTTTGTTTCTTTTTTTTCTTCTTCACTTCTTATCTTATTATGTACTTTTTTTTCTTGATTAATAAAAATTATGATAGGCAAAGAGCCTACTCTTAAAAAAAAAAAGAATCTGTGTTACATTTTGTATGCAGTTTGCATGTATTATTATAATATTTGAATCGTGCTGAGACCAACGACCTTTTTCCAATTAATTCTACTTTTGTAATGTTTGAACTGAGTTTAGACCAACTCATATCCAATTACCCATAACTCTTCACGATTTTCAAGCTTTTGTAGAAAACATCAAAATATTAACACCAGTGATGTAACTATTAACAAACCCATCAAGGCATTAACCCATAACCCCTTCCTTCTGGCCTTCTTCTATAAAAATTTTCTAACAAGCGTCTCTTTCCAATGGATTTCTAACCACAGTTCTTAGTAGAGAGAGAAAGGGGGGGGGGTCGATATAGAGAGAGAAGAAGAAGGAGAGAGAAGTTTCAAAAAAGAGAAGAAGAAGAAGAAGAAGAAGAAGGGGAGAGAGAGAGAGAGATCAGCATATGGCAGCATGATACAAGTGGATTGCTAATTGGCAGACACTTTAAGCAAAGCCTTCCATCACAAAAAAGTAGACAAAAACAAAGTTCAAAAAATAAAGGAAGAGAACCGACGGTGCTTTTCATGTGCCATTGTGCCATACCAAATTTTTAGTGTCTTGCCCACTAAAAAATACGTACTTTTTCTTTCTAAAAAGATTTAATTGTCTATTTGATCTTTAGACAAATATACACTTTAAAATTTAATTATGATTTCGATGAATGTAACTGAAATTTGTAGAAAAAATGTTAATCATAATTAATATTTTTTTGTAGCAACTTCAATTGCGTCATCGGTATCGTAATTAGTTTTTTTATCGTCGCAAGGCATCGAACTGTAGATATTCGAGTCTACTTCCATCTTGTCGAGTCCAATTTGCCGTCGGAGGAATGTGCATATAAAATTTGGCTCTATATTCAACATATGTCTTAATTAGTAATTTTTATCATGAGTTTGCGTCGGAATCAATTCTGAGTCGCTCGTTTCTCCGATTGCAAATCGGACTCGACGCGGTGGAAGTAGACTCGAATATCCATAGCTCGATGGCTTGCGACGATAAAAAATATTTAATTATGATTTCGATGAGCGCTGTCGAAGTTGTTACGAAAAATTACTTAAATATAATGTAATTCATGGATTAAATTAATAATACTTTTATTACTAAAAAATCAAATGGAGTGGGCTGACAAAGTTTGCGATCGGAGAAAAAAATTCTATTGGCCAGTGTTGTGAACACCAGCTTTTGGATTTCTCAAAAGAACTAGATTCGCTACTCCGGGCTATTCTATTTTTTTGCATTTTTGCACCAATCTTTTTTTCATTTATAATTTATTTATTATATTTCTAATATTAAAAAAAATCGGAGAACCGACGGTGCTTTTCATGTGCCATTGTGCCATATCAAATTATTGTTTTATTTTTTCCTTTAAGTGTCTTGCCCACTAAAAATACGTACTTTTTCTTTCTAAAAAGATTTAATTGTCTCTTTGATCTTTAGACAAATATACACTTTGGCACTTTGCCAATTGCTACTAATCTTAGTTTGAACAAAAGAAATAAAAGATATGAGTTTTTAAAATTAATTTAGACAAGTTTTCTAACATTGATATTTTGAAGCAAAATATATGAATTAAAATTAGAAGTCAAAGACTCACTTCTTAATTTTAAATATATCTATTTTTTTTAGGAAAAAGCCCGTAGGCATTATATATATCTATTCATATGGATGTTCAGTTCTAAAATTATAAATTCAAAATTACAAATGACTTTACATTAGCAAAAAAAAAAAAAAAAATTGCCCCTTTACCCACCAAAGTAATACATACTTTTCCTTTCTAAAAAGACTTAATAATTGCCTCTATGATCTTTAGACAAATGGATACACTTTGCCCCTTTGCCATTAGAGTCTTAGTTTGAACACAAGATATAAATATATGAATCTTTCCTTATTTTTTAATCTTTTGATGGGTAATATATGAATTAAAATTTTGACTATTTTTAACCTCTTGTTACTTCCTCTTATCAAATCTACAACAAAACATCACTCAAAAAATTTCATCCACTATATAGTTAGACACCTTTTACTTTCAAAATCACCAAAAATTCATTTGTTCTTTTTTTTTTTTTTTGAACGAGGAAAAGGATCATTCCTGGTGGGGGAAACTTCTAGAAAATCAAAATCATTCTCCTTTTTTGTAGAAATCTCATCAAATTTGATACTGATGTTCAGTTCTAAAATTATAAAGTCAAGACAAAAAAGACTTAAATTGACAAGAAAACATAATATTTGCAATATAGTTAAGTCATTTCAAAGGACTTCGTTGAAAAATGCAAGAAGTGTATGTTGTTGGATTTTATAATCGTACGCGTCATATGGGACACCATATGAAACGGCAAGTTTTATGGACTTACGTGTTATACAATTATATATTAATTATATATCATTAATATCCATAGCCAAGTGATCAATAAAGTGTATTTATATATATATATATATGGATATAAAGTGTTATAAGAATGAATTCTTTAATATGCAAAAATTATAGTTGGTAATTAGTAATTTATTAATGAACTGAATTGTATAATTGTCATTCACCTATTCTAAATGGCACATGGTCTCCAAGTGACAAGTCACCATCTCTCCCTCAAGACATAAAAGAAAAATGGAAAAATTATTCTAAGGAAATAGAGAAAAGAATAAGGAAGAAGAGAGATCGTTATAGAGCTTCTTCATCGGGTTCTACAAAAAATTGCCGCATAAGAAAATAAAGAAATCGGTAACTGTGACTTGTTCTCTTGAAAGACCTCGCTGTCATACTGAAAAGTGGAGAACCATGGGAACAAATAATTAAAAAAGAAAAGACAACGAGGGAGATGGAATCTTCACGCTTGCACTCCACATCCTTTCTCTTCTTTTCATTCCATATTTTTTTGGTTGCTTCTCTTATTTTTTTTAAAAAGAAAATATATCATGTAAGAGTAAATCTTTTGTTTTGTCTTTATGTCCTCTATAGGCTCATTTTTAGCATCTGCTTAAAATCTAGTGACTGTGATAAACTGTTTTATTGAAGGCAAAAATTAGCGCTAATAATATGTTCATGAAATCCCCAAACCGGCCTTTAAGGCCAAGGAAGGTAAGAAGAAAAAACAGAGAGGAAAGATAGTTTAATGGAAAGGAAAATATTTCGGTGATTTCTTCATCGATATATAATCATTATGTATGTTAGAAGAGTAATTATGCATGTTAAACGAATCGCAATGCATGTTATTTTTTTACTGGAGAATAATTATGTATTTTAAATATGCACAACAACTCGTCTAACATACATAATTATTTTCAGTACAAAATAACATGCATAATAATTCGTCTAACATGCATAACACGCGTGTATCGATAGAGGAATCAGTATATCAATTCCCTAATGGGAAAGGGTGGGGAACCATATCCTCTAGTGCACTTTTTTTGCACCAAAGGGGTGCGCCTCAATCTGAACCTTCGGATTAAGATCGGACGCTCCTGATTAATAATACAAAAATCCTCCTTCATCATATCATTGATGGTCGAACGTCCAATCTTAATCCGACGATTTAGATTGAGACGCACTCTCTGATGAAAAAAGTGCACAGAGGATATTTACCCAATGCGTGGAGGATTTGGTTACTTTCAAAATTTTAATGGGTAGATGCTTATCTAATTAAACAAGTTAATACCATAACTCTTTAATTTAGCTAAGAAGTTGTCTTGTTAGACAACCCATTTTTTCTGGCAGCTGACATTCACATAATTAAGAAATAATATTCTACTATCAAGAGTTATGTTTGATGAGATACATTATATTGATAACAATTTTACAAATATGACAACCAAAGCAAACAAAATAATTATTGAAATTATAGATACTTCTTTTATAATTTAGTCAAACTATATATTTAATTTAGTTTAATTTGGAATTATTTTTGAAAAAAAAGTATAATTCTTGCCATAAATGCTTCACTGAAATTTCGCTTGCCAATGTAAAGGTTGACAAATGGCAGCAATTTCTGATATGTGTTAATTTGTGTTCAATCTTTGAAAGTAGTCTAACAAGTTTTTTTATCCAATTTCTTCGATCGTTTTTATTGTACAATATTTGTTGACCATTGTATTTTATTTGCTAATCACTATCATATAATTTTAATTGAGTGAATCTATTATGAATAAAAAAATTAAGCACAAATTGATTAAAATCATTAATTAACATCAATAAATATACAATCAAATTGATTTTACCATCAAATATAGTGCAATTAAGTTAATTTTGATTCATAACATAATTAGCTTAATTTTAATATTTTGTAATTGTTGATACAATCCAAATGATTTACTTAGTTTTTCCTAACTTCAAAAGAAAAAAATTGCACAATTGAGTAATATTTTTTTTTACTATGTCTTGCTTCTGAAGGAACGGATGTCTCAATCCAAACCGTTAAATTTGTGACATAAACGAATTTATGCTAGTTCTTTCTAATGCAATGATAAGACACAATTTTTATGAGAATGTCTGATTGAGTTCAAATCACGACAGTAGCTACTTTTAAGAAATTAAAATTTATTTTCTAACTTGTTTGTGAATGTGTTATAAATCTAAAAAAAATGAATTAAAAAAATTATAAACTAATTTATTCTTAGGTACAATTTCCTATTTACTTTTTTTTCTTGTCTATGTACTTTATAACCTGAGCCTTTATTTCTCTTCCCAAGATCTTCCTTGTCAGCTACAGTATGGAGACGTGCCTTTTTTTATTTGCTCCCTTTGTTTTATTTGGATAAAAATATAATAAAATATGATAGGCATGCTAAGCATACTTAATAAATTTTATGTAATTAAATTTTACTTCCTACCATAACATGAACATCGCTTGAAACTTAAAAGGCCTAATTAGAATGGGAAGCAATCAAGTTCTCTGCTTTTAATGCTTTAACGGAATATTTTCACACACTTGATGGATTCAATATTCAATCATTCAAGGATTCATTGCGTTAGACATGGATCCGTTTAGTGGATACAATCAATCAATGAATAAAAAGTTATGAACTTATTCTTCCTATATATTAGTTGTGTTTTCAATTTGAAATAATTTAAATATTATTTTATTCTCTATAAAAAAACTAACAAGTTTTGTGTAATTTTTAATGATCAATATTTACTGATTCATGATGAAATATGAAATGACATTCAAATCACATTAAATTGAATACACAACTAATTTATAAACTCATAATGTGTCTATAAATATTTTTTTATTTTTAAGATTTTTAATGAATTATACGAATTTATTTAAAAGTTAATTATCAAAATTATCAAAATAAACATTATCAAGTAAATCCTCTCTTTCTCAAAATAGAGATCTCCTTTGATAAAAATTGAATATAAAAATGATAGGCGCTTCTTATGTTTAGGGCTGGGCAAATAACTCACGACTCGTGACTCGCTCACAATTCGCTCAGATAACAGCTCGGATAAACTCGCTCAAATTCAACTCGAGTCAAATCCAGCTCGAGTTGTCCAGCTCGAATACTATTCGAGTCGACTTCGAGTCAGGTATGACTCGCTCAGTGACTCGAAGACTCGGCTCGTATATGGGCCTCCGTATATGAGTCTTTCAAATTTAGTTAGCATATTGTCCAGTTTAAGCTATTTGGGCCTGCCGAATTGAGTTGATATTTTAGCTTAAGCTTATTATGAGTTGCTAATTGAGCTGACATGCGAGTTAAGTTATTCGAGTTGCTGATTTGAGCTCAGTTGAGCTATTTGAGTTATTTAAACTATGAAAGAAACTTTTTAACTGAGCTGAATACGAGTTGCGAGTTGGCTCGAGTAAAATCCTAGTTGAGTACGAGTTGACATTTGAACTCGAATGAGACTTGGTTACTCTAGTTAGCTCAGCTCGAATAACTACCGAGTTGAGTTCGAGTTAGGGTCGGCTCGCTCGAACTCGACTCAATGAATAGCCCTACTTATGTTACATGTAAGTGGGGACACGACTGAAATAAGAAAAATGATATGCGCTTATGTTATTATGTAGGCGTGCAGCCGTGCGTCGAGCTTGTTTGGATCGTATTCATGTGGATCCGATTTTGTTATTGCGATATACCATCCATTATAGTAATAGACGGTTTAAATCGACCTTCAATTTTAGATCGACTAAATTAAATAGCACATTTATGTGGGCCATTTTTTATCACATAAATAGCACGGTTCAAATCGACCAATTTTGAACGGTTCAAATCGACCTTCAATTTTAGTTCAAAAGAATTTTGCCAAACAAACCCTTAGTAAACTTGCGTCATCCGAAGAAAAAAAATAGAACTTAGATTTATAAAACTTAAGCTCTCATGAGCTCAAAAATTAAAACACAGTCAAAATCAGTGGCGAATTTATTAATAGACAAGTTCATGCAAGTGTTTGAGCTTGATTTCTCAAAATTCTGTTATACTAATTATTATTAAATTCAGTGATAATAACTCAAAATACATCGAGCATCAAATCGATTGTGATCTACATCTGTTATCTCTAATTTGAAAATTCCAACGATCGATCTGAACCGTTCAACATGATCTACATATTGAAATTTACTTGGAGATTGAATTTTACATTTTTTTTTTGAAAATTTATGCTATTTTTTAAAGAGGTAGAAAAGTTACTAATCAAATGATTTCTGCACAAAAAAAAATTGCAATTTTCCTACATCTCTAAAAAATATCAAAACAAAAATCTAAAAATGTAAAATTCAATCTCCAAGTAGATTTCAATATGTAGATCATGTTAAAGGTTCTGATCGATCATTGGAATTTTCAAATTGGAGTTACGATGTGGAACATTAGCGGTTTGGTGCTCTATGAAGCATCCTAGCCTATATATATATAGAGCATGGCTAAAATAATATGCATAGTACACCCCATTTTGTACTATGCATATAGATATAGGCCATTAAATTGAGATTTAAGTTGCTCAATAAATTCTTCATATGAAAATATTATAGGAAATTAAATTTCGTGATTTTTAGAGCTTTCTAGCTATTTTTAAATATTTTTTAAAAACAGTCCAGATTTAAATACTACAAAAGTGCCATTTCTAGGCTGTTTTTAAAAAATATTTAAAAAATAGTAAGAAAGCTCTAAAAATCACGAAAATTTATTTCCTACAAGATTTTGATATGAAGAATTTATTGAGCAACTTAAATATCAATTTAATGACCAAATTAAATACGAATGGGCGCATAGTACGTTATGTGGTGTACTATGCATATTATTTTAGCCATGCTCTATATATATATATATATGAGGAGGGATCCTTAGCCGCTCGCAACCGCTCTATCTTACAAAGTGCAAATCATCAATCCGGACCGTTGAAAATATTCTCCATACTAATATAGACTTAGAGACCAAATTTTATATTTTTTTAATTTTTTTTACTATTTTATCGAAAGGGTTGAAAATTGGATGCTTCACATGTTTGTAAATCGTTAGATAAATAAATTTTCAATCCATCCGATGAAATAATAAAAAAATAAAAAAAATGTAAAATTTGGTTTCCAAGTCTATATTAATATGAAAAATGTTTTCAACGGTCCGGATCGGTCATTTATATTTTCTACCATGGAGCAGTTGGAAGTTTGGCGACTACGTATCCTTCCTCATATATATATTCCAAAAATCTGTTGATTGACGAAAATATTTGCTCGACCACAAAAAAAAAATCCAACACACACTACTACAAAATGGGAATTTAATAGTGGACTTATATGATGTTTAATAGCGGCCTATGGAGAAGTGTTGTTATTGAGGGTGTTAAAAGTTTATAACCTCCGCTATTGAAAAACAATTTATTATAGGGACTTTAACTACGACCCGCTATTAAAGATGGTATGTTATAGCAGGCTTTAGCTAATTTCCTCTATTGAAGACTATCCTATTATAGCGACCCTTTGAGGAAAGCCGCTATATATAATAGATGATATAATAGCTACACGTTGATGGGTATTTTATAGCGGCCTTGTCAAAAAGTCCGATATTATAAACATTATTTTTTTAAAACAGTATTGATTTTCTGTGTCTAGACCATATTGTTAGCTGTATAAACAACAATATACAACATATATAACAACAATGCAAACAACCAATATCAATCTCAAACAACAATACATATTGCTAGCTCAGATCGATATGAAATCCCCAAAAATTTATATAATACAATGAATTTATACAAACAAAACAAACATAACATATAATACAAATCAACACATGCAATAAAAATAACAAATTTATATAATACACACAATATGTATATATAAGTGCATCAATCGATCGTCTACAAAGTCACAACACACAAAATCACAAATAATAACTAAGATATTCGCAAAGCATTGTTTTTACCTGTTCGATATCATTATTTGGATATGAAATGGGATATGTCTCGAGCTCCTAAAAAAAGCATTATTGTTGTAGTTCGATGACACAAATTAATTATTTATAAATAATTCATTGGAATATAAATATTGCACATGTAGCTTTAGCATACACTAGATTAATCCCTATTGGAAAATAAATTTTGCACATGTAGCTTTAGCATACACTAGATTAATACCTCCGCAAATACTAGATTGCAACTATCATTTGTCCACTAATTCTAAATGAGACAAAGTGTCCAAAGAGCAGTCCCAAACAGAGACTATTCGAGATTAATCACTATTGGATTAATCTCGAACAACAATCGACCAAAATTAATTTATGGTCCGATATTTTGATCATATATGCAATACTTACATATATATGTGTATATATATACGTACACACACACACACGCACATATATATATAGTTGTGCTAAAATACTTTATAAAGCACCAACATGCATATACTTTAGGCTCATATCTCGAGATATAAAATGCAAACAACCGATCAAGACCGTTGAAAATGTTCTCCACACTAACAAAAATTTGGAGGCCAAATTTTACATTTTTTGAAATTTTTTTACTATTTTATCGGGTAGGTGGAAAATTCATTAATCTAACGATTTACAGACCTTCAATTTAACTAACTTTGCACCCATCAGATAAAATAGTAAAAAAAATTTAAAAATTGTAAAATTTGGTCTCCAAAATTTTGTTAGTATGGAGAACATTTTCAACGGTCTTGATCGATTGTTTGCACTTTATATCTCGAGATACGAGCCTAAAGTATATGCATGTTGGTGCTTTATAAAGTATTTTAGCATAACTCTATATATATATATATATATATATATATATATATATATATGTTCAATTTAGTTATATGCAATTCAAAATATGCGATATTAATTATACCTACAAAGAAAAAAATAAATAAAAAGATAAAGAGATCAAAATTAACCTTTAATTAGTTGATCCAGAAGAGGTGGTGATGAAAATGAAACATGATCAATTAATTGCTGCATTAATGAACAATTACATAGTAAATATATGCATCATTAATATACAAAAATAAATACAACATTTTAATACAAAAAGATATTACCAAAAGTTTAACTTCTAAATTAATGGAATGTTCGCAGCTATTAAAGACCTTGGTGGCATCAGCAGCAATCTGACCTCAAAAAATATTGGCACAACAGCACTTAATGGTGACAACAAAATTAAGATAAAAAATAATTTAATGGCAACAGCTGTGGATTGGGAAAGATGGACGCGATTTTTGTGGATTGGGGAAGAAAGGTTGAATTGGCGCACTGAAGTTTTTAGGATAAGCTTTTTAATATCGGACCTAACTAAAATGCCGCTATTAAAGACATTTTAATAGGACTTGGGTAAGGGTTCGATTTTAAAAGTTTTTAATAACGGATGCATCAATAGGTACATCCATTAAATGTCATTTGTTACATCGGCGTCTTGGGAAGGTCCGCTTTTAAAGATATTTGATATAGCGGTTGATAGTGTAAGTTGCTATTATAGGTTCTCCGATACTTTTGGGAGATCGTTTATAGCCGAGTTTTTGTAAAGTCCGTCATAACAATTGTTAATTTAATATAAAAAATATCAATGATCACTTTTAATAGCGATTTTTCTATGAATTAGGTATAAAAGAACATTTCAGTAGTAATAATCTCATATTTTACGTAACCTTCAGTCCAAAGAGACATTTACTTCCATGCAGTGGCGGAGCCACATGCACCAGGAGTGCAGCTGAAGCCTTCTGAGTTTTTTTTAAAAAATGATTATGTATTTGAAATTTTTTTTACAAATGATCATATAAAATATTTTTTTGAAGAATAATTATCATTTCTAATTTAAAAAAAAATCGTAAATTTTGAATACTCGACGAAAATACTGAATTAGCAGCTGCTTTCATGCACATGTAGCAATTATTACGCTACGCTCTACTTAACTTTGACCTAGATCTCTGCCCATGTGAGGTCATATCTCCCAATCCAACTTTAGATTTGTGGAAGATCATATATAGGAAATCATTGGTGGAATAGCTCTAGAATATTAATTGTTACGTTATTATGTGCATCTCCAAAAGTTTGGTGCAGAGAATTCTAATTTGGTGGCAGCTGGTACATACATTTATCATTAGCCAAATTTTAAATTCTAACCAAACTGATCATAGAAGATTTTTTTTTTTCCTTTCAAATTGGAAGTGGATTTGTTCAACATTTTCCTTTAAACAAAAGAACAAACGCAAAAAAAAAAAAGATTTTTTTCAGATCTCTCCATGAATTTTTCTTTTCTTATTTCTTTTTCTTTTATCGCGGGCTTATACAGACGCATCATGTGAATATTTCATGTGTGTTAATGTGATGCAAAACATTATCATAGAAACAATGAAACATCGCGAGAATTAATGACATAGCATATTGCATAAAGAACATTGACTATTTGCAAATTTTTCAATTTAAGAAGTTAAATATTTCTGACTTCAATTCAAGTAAGATTTCATATAAGATCTCAAAAGACTTTTGGTATAACAAATTTTAAAATTTAATACCTCCAGAGTGAGATATTGAAGACACGAAATTCAATTACTTTTTATAAATATTTAAATGTAAGCACATGACATTCATTTTATCTCAAAACATAATTAGATCTCAGAAGTCAGAAGCATATTATTTCGCAATAAAAATTGTGCACGACTGCCTCTGCTTTAGGAGTGTAAACGGATCGGATACGAACGGATAATTGTCTTATCATATTCTTATTCGTTAAAAATTTTCGAATACTGATACGAATTCGGATAGTCTCGAATACGGATATAGATACGAATCAGATATTAATCGGATATCGGATACAGATCGAATATCGGACGGATACGAATTACGAAACTAATAGATAATTAAAAAATTCCTTATTTGCTATATGTTTATCCAAATGCATCGATGAATTATAAAAAAATGTGATACATAAACACAAATTATATCTAAAATTAACTAGATTTGTAATCTTCATACAAAATCCAATAATATATATATATATATATATATATATATATATATATATATATATATATAGAGGTGAGCTATTATGCTTCAAGAAGCCAAAAGAAGTTTGGCTTCACATACTCTCAACCTTAGATGTGAATCCCTTGCTTTAAGATTCGTACTTTTAATATATGACCAATCCTGAACTGTGGACTTAGAAAACTTGAAATTGAAAGTCAGTAAAACACATACTAAACCGGATTTTAAGATACATGAGTGATTGGAGAATTACGTCAAAAAGCTCAAATTACATAGAAGCCCTAAAAGCCACTGAACCTATTGAAGAACCCGCGGTTGGTTTTGTAAAACCAACTGAAGCAACAAGAGGCACATCAACCATAATCAAGCAAAATAACACAATAATACAACTCTTGGTTAAGATAAGCGAAGGAATTGAAGATTGTAAAGAAATCGTCCAAGATATCAGAAAAGTTGTAGCTGAACAAGCGTCAGCTGGGACAAAATTTGATATCACAAATACAATCGAAGATCTACAAAAGAGTCTAAATAAGCTAAGTCTAGGAGAACCAGTCCCTAGACCTAAAAAGAAGGAAGTACCGTTTTTCGTGTTCAAAGATCCACGTAAAATATTTGAAGAAGAGAAGAAGAAGTCCTCGTCTTCTTAAAAATGAACCGAACACGTACGAAAACCATTACGGAACCACGACCGTCTATATCTAACCGTGAACAGAACAGTCGTAATGAAAACCAGACTCCAACAATAGATGATCAAATAAGAAACTACAGACGTGGTCATAGATTACGTCAGGAGATCTCAAGAAGATTACCCGGAAGACGACAAATTGGGTATAACAGGAGTCTAAAGTCACAACTAAACCCGGACGCCTAATTAGATGTATCTCAGTTTAGAAGAGCGCAATCTGTTCCAGCAGAAACGTTGTATCAAGATGGTTGGACAGCTACACAACATCGGGTTTATCAGCATTATTCTGACCAAAGAATACTGACAACGGGTGGACAACAGTTGGAGTTGCCATTCATCACACAACAAAGCTATGAAGAAATTCGTAGTTCAGGCCTCCAACATTTGCACATTGGGTTAATTATGATTAGGTTGTACACTTTACACCGCAGAAACGCAGGCGTTAACGCACTGGTTGTTATTCGAGACACCAGATGGGCGGATGACAGATCAATCATTGGCACAATGGAAATGGACCTAACAGCCGGTACCCAATTGGCATATCTTGCACCCAATATCATGCTTAGTATAGCAGATTTCTTTAACCATATCCAATTAGTTGTCCAAACTCATGGATATGAGAATTGGCAAGCAGGCGAAAGTAATTTGCTGTTAACAAGATCACTGATTGGTAGATTATCAAATACTAGTTGCACTAGTTTCAGATATAACGTACAAAGGGTATCTGACTATTTAGCTAGTAGAGGTGTCCAGGCAATCCCCGGTCAATCACACACAACTGAAAGTTTACGGGGTTTACAATGGGTTATCAGACCACCTAGTATAGCAGAGGTACAACACCCTCAAGCAGCTGTTATTCGTACACGATCAGACAGTTCAGTGATGTTAAAATTCAAGAATTATTCTGCTACAAAGCCAAATGAGGAACCATCAGTTGGTGTAAACGATGAAGAACAGTTATCTGATGATGAAATTACTCAAGAGACTGCCCTAGTATTACTCGCTAACGTGTCAGATGATGAAGAAAACAATGAGGAAGAAGACACATATTGGGAGTCTATCAAGCTAACGGCCAGTCTAGCCGAAGATATAGAAGAAGAACCTATATGGGATAACGAACCTATATGGGACCAAGATGAAAATGATGAAGAGGATTTCGTGAATCCTTTCGCGAAAGGTGGTGGGAATGACGATGAAAAATTAGAAAAATTAGAAACAGAAACGGTATACGTTTTAGGCCAAGACCCAGAAACTGATTATCCAATCCTAAAACAATTCCTTAATAAACCTACCACACAACACAAAGCTTTATCATCCTTAGTAACTTCCAATTACAACATACCATCCCAGCCAACTATGGGATTAAGAAATTATCCACCAGGAGGTCTAAGAAATGATCATGAGGCAGGAGGTAGTGGAGGATATATGCAAAGACCAAGAGGCTTACCCGGAGGTATCGGGAGACATCAGAATGAAAAATTGGAACTTGCCCACAACAATGCAAGAACAAGGCGCGATGTTAGTTCTACCAGAAGACATTGGCCTATACAACGATGTGATATCCAGATGGGAATCCATAACTCTAAATCTAATAAGTGAGCGAAACTTTGATAGTAACAAAACAAAAGTGCAATTCATCGAGAACTTATTAGGTGAAGTCGAGAAGAAGATCTGGATACAATGGCGTATGGCGTTTGAGGCTGAGTACTTAAACTTAGAGGCCATAGCTGATGATACACAGAACGTTATTTCACAAATAAGAAGAGTCCTGATATTAGAAGATCCATACCAAGGGACTACAGATGAGCAGGATCGCGCGTATCAAGACCTTGAGAGATTATCATGCGAACATGTAAATGACCTATTTCTTTACATGAATGATTTCAAAGTTCTAGCGGCGAAATCGGGGAGGATTTACCTATCCCCCGAATTATCTGAGAAGTTCTTTAGGAAAATGCCGCCACTTATAGGGAAAGAACTCGAAGAAGCTTTCAAAAAGAAATTTCCTGGCAACACAATTGGGGTAATTCCCTCGATACACTTCTCCTATCAATATCTAGCCGAAATGTGTAAGAAGGCTGCATTACAGCGAAGTCTAAAAGACTTAACAATTTGTAGTAAAATACCCATTCCTGGTTACTACCAGAATAACAGAAAGAAGTATGGGTTGAGGAAAGCCAAAAACTATAAAGGAAAACCCCATGATTCACACGTAAGGGTTTTCAAGCGAAAACATTCGGATAGGGTTAGAAAGTGTAACGGAACTAATCAGCGATTTGACAAACGATTTTAACAACCTCTTTACACGAGAAAAAAATAAAGAAAAGATAGAGGTAGAAGATGTAACGGAAGATGAAACGGCAAACGTTCTATTTGAAATTGATGAATCATCTTACAAAGCCGAAACCTCTACACCACACCATGAAAAGAAAAGAATATTCAACCGTCTATACAATTTGATAGTTACGTTTGAAATCCCAAATGTAAAACCATTTGAAATAAGAGCTATCTTAGACACTGGTGCCAGAAATTGCTCAATTGATCAAACATCAATTCCAGAAGAAGCTCTTGAACCTAGCCCATACCCTG